>VZTJ01000801.1:363439-432865 GCA_013397795.1 Orthonyx spaldingii
TTCCCCCCTCCCGTTTTGGTTTTTTTTTTTTTTTTTTTTTTTTTTTTTTTTTTTTTTTTTTTTTTTGTTTTTGTTTTTGTTTTGTTTTTTGATTTTTGGTTTTTGTTTGCTTGTATGTTTGATGAGTTACAGCAAAATATAATAGTTATACCTCCACTAGAGATGTCATTGTGGAGAGTTGACCTTGGCTGGACACCAGGTCCCTACTGCACAGCTCTATCACTCCCCTTCCCAGCTGGCAAAGAGGGAAAATAAGATGGAAAACAACTTGTAAGTTGAGATAAGGTGATTTACTAAAGCAAAAGCAAAATTTTGCACACACAATCAAAGGTAAAATATGTTTATCCTCTACTTCCCATCAGCAAGCAATGTTCAGGTACTTCCCAGGAAGCAGGGCTTCAGCACACATAGCAAAGTGCTCCAGAAGGCAAACACTGTAAATAAGAAATACCCCCATTCCTCCTCCTTTCCTTAGCTCTTATGTCTGAGCTGATGTGAAATGGTATGGCCTGTCCCTTTGGTCGATTTGGGTCAGCTGGCCTAGCTGTGTTCCCTCCCAGGACTCTGCCCACCCCCAGCCCCTTGATGGAGTGGGGAATGTTGAGAGACAGCGCTGGTGCTGTGCTGGTGCTTCTCAGCTGTAGCCAAAACACTGGAGTGTTATCAACACCTTTCCAGCTGCCAATGCAAAGCACAGCACTGTGAGGGCTGCCTGGGGAAATGAACTCCATCTCATCCAGAACCAATACAGTCGTGAATGACATCTAATTATTAACTTTACAGGGAATAGAAAAATTCATAGCAGTGCAGTATAACACCAAAGGTTTGATCAGTTTGTTAGTGCTGATGATAAACAACTAAACAAATTGTGACACATCCAGGTTCTCCTATAGAAAAGACAAATAAATTTCTGTATACCAACAGAGTTATGTCACTTGATTCAAAGACAAACTATTTCAGAACTGAGAGAATTTTATCCACGCGACTCCAGACTGAAAGCAGCCTACAGAAGGTTGTAAAGATTTTCTAAGGTAAATATTTTGTATATTTTCTTTCAAATTTCTCTGGGATCTGATTTTCTGTTCTGATTTAATCTTTCTTTAGGTATAATTAAGCATATTTAGGCATATATTTAGGTATATATAGCCATATTCTATGAGTCTGTGATTCTATAATACAAGTTAAATGCTTATAGGGTCAGTTGCAATTATATAGTTTTTTGATTGAAATTTTGCTACTTAACAGCTCTTAAAAAGCAAACATTCTAATAGAGATGTACTGAACTGCAACAGTAGTAAAAACAAAGGTTGAAGAGGTTAAAGAGGACATCAAATCTAATTGCATCACAAAGAATAAAGTTAGACAAATATATTAAGGATCATGGTTTAACTCTCTTTTCTTTGCTGAGTTTAAAAATGCATAATTACTTCTTTTCTGTATCCATACTGTAATAGTGTTTTCCTCTAAGCACATTGTATACTTTCCTACATTTATTCCAACTACATATAGATTTACTCTTAAAAGTACAAACAGAAAGAAATGAATCTCAAAATAAGACTTCAGTCCACCCCCCTTTTTCTTAAGCACAAAAAAATGAGTCATATTCAATGAAATTAAGTGATTTTTAAAAATCACTATTAGTGTGAAGAACACACTGCAACTAGACTTTATGACTAAAATGAGTAATGACAACATATGCATTTACATTGGGATAAAAGTACATAGAGAAATCTTCATACTCAGGACACAAATCAACTACTAAAAATATGAATTTTGAAAAAAAACCCTTTCCCTTTTGGCAAATCAATACATGTAATGAAACTCACATAACTATCCCCTGAAGTCAGCAAAACTGATGTCTACAAACCCACCAGATCTTACTGAGTGCAACAACTAGAGAGAGAAGAATTGTACTACTGTGAGAAAGTAATTGACAAAATGAAATCATGCATGGTAAGAGAGTTAATGGATGCCAAGTTCAGAGTTGGACAAAATAAATTTGGGCCCTTGGGGGAATCTATGTACACTGGATACTCACATCAGAGAAATTAATAAAAATAAATATAGAAGAAGACGTCCAACTCACCATCAGTTTCATTGATTTCATCAAGACGTGTTTTTTCAGGCATGTTATGTGGTCCACACATCATCAGCCTACTATGTGAATGCAGGCAGTATCCATCCATGTGGACATCATCTACCGCAATGCTCAGGAGACACATACCAAAATTTATATGGTGCTGGAATATAGAGTCTCCAGATTGCACTCAATATCTCTATAAATTTGAATTTCAACACTCTGTATCTCGTCCATGAAATTACTGCAATTACAAAAATAGAAGACATGATTGGTTTATATATAGTAATAGTGGAGAAAGTTTTTAGAGATTTTTTGGGGAATTTGGGGTGTTTTCTTATGGATTGTTTTTCTTTCTATATTTTAATATAATATTTTAAAAAACAAATAATTTCAGGATAAGTAAACTGGATATAGCCTTATTCCTTACTTATGTTACAGGATGGAGGGATGGAGCTAAGTCTAAACTCTATTTCTTTGCCCCATTCCTCTGATATTGGTTTCTGATTTTACTTTGTGGCATCTGATTGAGCATTTTTATATAAATCAACATTATAGCATGATTTTTAAAACAACCCCCATAAGACAAGCGGTAGTTTTTTAGGCAATGGCATTTTCTTAACTGTTTTGTATCTGATTTCCTAATCAAGGGGTCACTGCAGAAATAAATAGATTTGAAACAATTGGGAGGGAGAGTGGAAGAAATATGAAGCATAGCCTAGAGAATTTCATACAACCTAGGAAGAGTTTCTCATCTTTCACGTGATTTTAAACATTACACATCTCAAAAAATCATGTTTTCTGGTATTCACTTCATTTGCTCTGTTGTTACAGTTCTGACCCAGTGCATTTTAATTTGACTCTTCTTGGAGTCACATATACTAAAAGTAGTAGAAACTATGAATTTTGCTGCAATTCATTGCCAGGCTTATAGTTTCGTATTAGGAAAAAAAAAAAAAGTTGCATATTTCATAAGCATTCTATGGAAAGACATCACAACATTGGTAGCTGGTAACAAAAATGTGAATTTTGTGTTGTATTTTGAAAGAGATAAAACTTGCCAAAGAGTACAAACTTCTTAAATAATGTTTAGCCTTTGTTCTTCTGTGTAAGCTTGAAATCTAAGCACACCTTTTTCATATTCTTATTTTAATCATGTGAGGTGTTTATAGCCTATCTGGGAAAAATGCATTCAAAATATGACATGTATAATCTCCTTTTACTGAAAAATGAAGTAATTTTCCAGAAACAAGTAAAATACCATGTAAATCTAAAACTAAATGAGCTAAAATTTTGAGTTCAAGACTTTAACATCATATTTTATTTACAGTACTTAAGATATGAAATGAAATTTTATTAAAACAATAGTAACAATAAAACACTGATAATATTTGGACTTACAGTTTACATTATGTAAAGGATAAATATGGGTAATATTTGATCTACTGAATATTGGGGTTTTTAAACTTCATTTAGGTGTCCCTCAAAATGTCACCTTGAATAGTTTGAAAAATTTGGAATATCACATATTTTGGTGATATGATTTTAGTTGAAATGACAAAAAAGTTGTGACCATCAACACATATTTTTCTAAAAAGCCACACCAAATTTATTAAAAATCAAACTTAAGGTACTTATTTCCTATTTTATATCAGTGCCCAAATTTACATGCTTTGTAATTACATCTGCCAAAATATTCTCAGAGTGCGCTAACAACAATCCAGATAATATTTGGGAATTGAGAGAAAGTAGGAATTATATAAAGAGTTCAGAGCAAATATATTTATTGTAGCTTCACTATTACTTTGCAGCTTCAAATGTTGCAACCTTAATAAGAAACTTCAGAAAACAAAAGAATTTGGTAATGAAAATTTGGTCTTGATGTGCATGTACTAAAAGATTACTGTGATTACTGTGTCATCTCATCTGATCTTTTGCATGAAATGGGCTGAAAGATTTCACTCTTAATAGGCTCAATTTCTATTTGAAACTTTTTTCCCCCAGAAATTTATTCAATCTTGGTATAATTACTTCTAGTATTTCAAAGTCCAGTGAGCCTATTTGAAGCCTCAATAGCTCCAGAGAGTCATTATGATTAAAAAGTCTCAAGAAACAAACAGAAAAAAATTATAATGCCTTACTTTTGTTCTTAGCTGACCTGCCTAAAGCTTTCCTTCACTTGGTCTTCCTACACCATTTTCTTTCCATTTGAAAAACAGTGTCAGAAATTTCTTCTCGTATTAGCAATATTACCTTTCTTCTACTCTTTTACAGGGCAAATTACACAGGATGAGCTTAGTGTTTCATAAATTAGTTTATGATGTGATGCACTTTCCAGGACCCAGATCAGTACTGTTAATACCCTTTTCTCAATTCATTTCAATTTTTCAGAAGCCATAAAATACCTCCATTAGACTTCTAAATATTGTTAATGCTACCTCTTTGCTTATGAATAGTATTCTGCGTATACATACACATAAGTTCAGTGTTAATCCTTCGGTTAATCCTTCACAATATCTGCCACCTGCATCACCAAAAGCTGCAGTGCCTTATGGGATCAAAAAGGCTCTCCTTCCTTGCCCCCTCATGGGATTTTTTTTTATTTTCAGAAACATGAAATGTATATTTTTCTTTCAATAAATGTCATGTTATATATGTCCATTCACAGCACACACAACACCAATTCTTCATTTTTTTTCTTACTTTTTTAGTACCGTAGCTTAGAGCAGTATCTGCTTTAAGTATTTGGAGAAAGGAATTTAGTATTTGAATAAATTCCATGTAATATTCTTTAAAAACAAAAAGTTATATTCAGTGTAAAAGTTTTCAATCTATTTCACATATTGGTAAAGACACTATAAAATCAATTTTCTTATTGTCCTTTTTTAGTGGTGCTGAGCCATGAGTTTTCCTCAACGAGGACCAGTTGGTTCTGGTTTGAGTTTTCTTTTTCATGACAGTAATTTGAAGATTTCAGTTACTAACTTCTCTCAGTTCTCTTTGATGTATATTGTAATAAGTTTTGGCTGATCTATAAGAACTCTTAGGTGGAATGATTTCTTCATTTCTCCCATTTCTGTTGTCCGAGAATTGTTTTCTAATGTTCATCTGTATGTTTCTTACCTGAATGTAATACATGTGGATGCCTAAATATTTAAAATTTCAGTATAGGTGGCTTTAGACATTGGCTTAATTATTTTTAAAAAAACATCATGCAATAGACCAAGATGACCCAGTACTCTTGTCTCCCCATTCTTGTGATGCCAATTGCTACAATGTATTTTGTTCTGAAAATGACTGCTCAAATCCCTTCAAAAATACCAATTCAAAAAAATCCAGTGGAACTACTGCAGAATAAGCAATACACTGTTTTATTAAGATGCTATTAAGATAGCAATTCTTCAAGTTTCATGTAGATTCAATATTGAATTTCTGTGGCTTTGTTGTAACAAGGATAGTGTCTGTATTTCCTCAGCTCATTTCATATGACTGACTTTAAACTCCCAAAGTAGATAAGATAGCCATTTAAAGCAATATAACATGCTTCCAATAAGTTTCAACACACTGAACTAATGAGAAAAATCTACTTGGAAGTGTGAGAGAAGATGTCACTCAGCCTTGGAGAGTGTCATTACCACCCAGTTTGTGACTTTCTCACTCTAATTTGCTGTCTCAAAGTGAGAAAATTTTAGATTTCACGTTCAAGGTAAATTTCATTGCTTATGACAATGTTGAACCTAGGGGTAGGAAGCGCCATCATTAGCTTCCACTGAGCTTCTTGTTATTCTACCTTTTCACTTCTGGCCTCTCTTTGATTATTGTCTTTTCTTATACTCTGTTTTAAAACTAATATGTCCCTCACAAGTGAATCTCTTCTTTACCTTGGTCTTGTACTTAGAGACTTAGCATTTCTTCATTGATCAGGTTGCTTTTGTTTTCACTCCTGATTTCACCACTCACAAAATATATAGGAAGGGGAGAATGATTACCATCAAAGAAATTGTGCAACTTAATAAAGCAAAGTAAGAGCAGAGATAGGCTTCAGGATCCAGGGATAATACGCCAGAAGGACATGGGACCAAGCACATCACCACAGATGAGAAGCAAAGTGTATAGACCTATTAAACACTGTATCAGTGTGGCTATGCTGTTGTGGAATCCCAAACTACCTAAATTAACAGCAGCTGACTTAGCTCTAATAAGGTTCTAGGGATTCCAGATGTCACAGAGAGATTGGCTTCTTGTGCAGCCTTTTCCCCTAAACTATCTTCTGTTTCCTTCCTTGTTACATCAAGTATTTTTTGGTTTTGTTTTTTTTTGGGTTTTTTTTTTCAAAACTCTGTTACCTCTTACAGATCTTTTTTTCTGACAGTGCTACTGTTCAAGCCACAAGCTTCTTGATGTTTCTGCCATACCAGTTTGCACAGAGTGTCATGGTACAGTCCTGAAGCTGTCTGAAAAACATATAAGCTCTAAATTTTTCCTCAGGACCTAAATCCTGTCCTTCCTAGATGAAACAAATTCCTAAACATTATACATAATTGTTTTACTTAATTAGCTATCTTTTTTTTTCTTTTTCACAGGGTAAGAAATACAGGTAAATGGCAGACGATACAGGAAGAGAAACTAGAGATTTGGGGAACAAGACTGGACTGATTATATTTCAGAACATTCGGGCAGTGGATTATTTGAAGAGCAGTTATGTTGGTCTTGCTGAGAGCAGAAACAGTTTGTAGAAGACTTCAGGAGGGCACTTCATTATATTTACAGCTGTGCAAAATGAGGCAATTTCATTAGATATTGTTTTCTACTTCTTTTCTATTTTAATATTTCTTGATTTACTTGCATGTTTCTTTTCAGTTCAAAGACACCTCTAAAAGGCTTTGAAATCCAGCTACATTTGGAATCAAGGGTGGCTGAACAGCTGAAATGTGGAAAAAGTTATTCCAAGATGCTATAGAACATAAGAGTAAGGTCTCTGAAGGACATGCTGACCCTACTGTACCTGGCTTAATCTGTACTATAGCTCCATGATCAAGTGAACTTTACTTGTTTCAAGGTTCCAGCATTGAAAATTGAAACATTTTTAATTAGAGAATTGGTGTCTATGTAGCAATTGGCTCACTCAAGTGTAGTGCATGCATATCTGGAGTAGCTTCTTTTTAAAGATGAATAAATCTGCTCCTTAAAGTCTTTCAGTATAAAAGAAGACAAGAAGTTCTCATTTGAAGGCTTCTTACAGTGTCTTAAAATCGAGTTGCTGGAGTACACAAGAATTTAGAATCTGTGAAAAGAACTTTCTTGTTTTGGATTGCAGTATCATATAATATGGTTTAATCAATTCAAATAAGCCTTTTAGGAACAAAATGTGATCAGGTTGACAACTTTTAAGCTGAGTTCCATTCTAGGGGGAATTAAATTCACTGAGTCATAAACTTTTGGAAAATCAGGATTGCAATAGAACTGTCCTGATAGGCATAGCTATAATTACTCTTTATATAATGACAATGGCAAAGTAAAATAACAGGTTTAACACACTTCTCCAGTATAAAGGGAAATCAAGCTTCTCTGTCCCAAGTGTTAATGAGTAAGTTGCACATTGAAAAAGGACCAAATATCTTTTTTTTTTTTTAGAATCTAGATGCAGCAGCATCTAGTTGATCACTCTGAACTTCCTTCCAGCTGTTTAGCTCACCATTGAAAAAGACAGCTTTGTACTTGTACCATCATCCAGTACATAAAGGTTCTTGTAATTTTTAAGGATTTGTGTTTCACAGTTTCTAATTCCTTTTCTTGCTGTTATATATACTACATTTGTTCTTCACTGAGATGACCCGCATGAGGAAGCTCACTGCAGTGCTAGTTAATATTTGATGCCATTCTGGTGTTTCTTTTAGTTCTTCAATAGATGTGGAAAGGCAATAATATCAATGTCAGAAAAGATATCAGATAAAGACATGACTACTTAATGTTTTATGGGAAAGATACATTATTTATTACAGAAAAACAACAGTCTTCAAAGAATCATGGAATGGGTGAGCTTGGAAGGGACCTCTGAAGGTCATATGGTTCAACATCCTTGCTCATGTAAGGCCACGTAAAGGATATTGTCAACACCATGTCCAGATAACTTTGAATACCTCCAAAGATACTCCACAATTTCCCTGGGTAATCTGTCCAGTGCTTGGTCATCCTCACAGTAAAAAATATTTCCTGATGTTCAGAAGAATCCTCATATGTTTCAGTGTGTGTCTATTGCTTCTAGGCACATCTTATCTCTAGGGTCTGACTCTATCCTCTTTTCATTCTCTCTTCAGATATTTGTACACATTGATGATATCACACCTGCACCTCCTTTTCTCCAGGCTGAACAGTTTTAGCTCACTCAGCTTTTCCTCATATGGAAGATATTCCAGTACTTTAACCATTTTGATGGCCCTTAGCTGAACTCTGTCTCCAGTAGCTCCACCTCTCCATTGTATGAGGGAAGCCAGAATTCGGTATAGTACTCCAGGTGTGGCCTCACCAGTGCTTAGTAAAGAGGAAGAATCACTTCCCTTGCTCTGCTGGCAATAGTCCTCTAAAAAGTAGTCCCGGATACCATACACCTTCTTTTCACATAGAATCACGGAATGGGTGTGGTTGGAAAGGGCCACAGTGAGGTCATTTGATCCAACTTCCCAACCTTTCCACAAAGGCACATTGCTGGTACATGTTCAGCTTGGTCCACCAGAACTCTATGGTCTCTTCTGTAGAGCTACTTTCCCAGGCAGTAGGCTCCCAGCATACAGTTGTGCATGAAGGTCTTCCCTGTGGGCAAGATTTTGCATTTAACCTTGTTGGAACTTCCCGTCAGCCCATTTCTCCAGCCTGTCCATGTCCCTCTGGAAGACAGCACGACCCCCTGGCATATCAGCCACTACTTCCTGGTTTGTGTCACCAGCAAACTTGCTGAGGGTGCATTCTGCCCCATAATGCAGATAGAACCCTATATTGGCCTTGGGGACACACTGCTAGTCACCGGCAACTGGACTTCATGCCAGTGATCACCACTCTCTGGGCCTGTTTGTTCTGTCAGTTTTCAATCTACTTCACTGCCTACTTACCCATTCCTCACCTCCCCAGCTTCTCCATTAGGATTTTATGCCCTATAGTGTGGAAATATCTACTGCTCTCCTCTTATCTACCAGCCTTCTATCCTCTGTTCAATCTCTTCTATCACATGGGTAGAGCTTTAAAATTGTTACACTTTCTCCTGGAAGTGCAGCCTACAAATGTATTTCATTGCTACTGTTTGATAATATCACAAACATATGAGTGTCTGACTAACTGGAATTAGTTATTTGCCTTGTTTAGGACTGAAAATCACCAATGTAGTTGTGATTTTAAGCCCAGCTAGAGATGAAACATCACACAGCCGCTCACTCAATCCTCTCTCTCCCCCTTCCTCTGGTGGAATGGGGAGAAGAATCTAAAGTAAAACTTGTACGTTGAGATAAGAACAGTTTAACATTTGAAAATAAAATAAATAATAATGGTAAATAATAAAAATAATGATAATATAAAGGGAAAAAGATAAAGTGATACAATGCAATTGCTCACCACCACTGACTGATGTCAGACCCCTCTTCCCAAACCTAAATCATCCATCCTTCTGGGTAACTTCCTCCAATTTATATACCGGGCATGATATTCTGTGGTGAGCAATATCCCTTTGGTCAGTTTGGGTCACCTGTCCCAGCTATGTTCCTTCTCAGTTTCTTTTGCATACCTCCTCATTGGCAGAGCATGAGACAAGAAAAAAAAAAAAAATCCCTGACTCAGCAAAACCCAAAACATCAGTGTGTTATCAACACCATTTTCATACTAAATCCAAAACACAGCACTGTAGCAGCTACTGAGAAGAAATTAACTCTACCCTAACTGAAATGAGGAAAACAGTACAGATAAATTACACCTGACATCAGTATACTGAATACGGCTAAGAGAGTAAGGACATAATTTACCAATGCTAGCGGTAACACCTTTTTTACCACTAACAATTTGTCTTAAATGTAAAAGAAAGTCCACTTTTCATTTGTTTTGGGATTGTTTTATAAGCCCTTGCTTAACTGGAAAAATTATAAAATCCCCTTTTTTCATAGTATTGAAAACAGGTATTTTCAAAATAAATATGAAGTTATTCTTACTACAGAAATATCAGATGAATTTGGTATTTGTCACACTGTTAAGATATAAAGGAATTACATGGATTCTGTCAATTGGTTTTCTATATTAGGTCTATAAATCAATAAATATTTCCATACTTTAATTTTTTCCCATCTCTTTTCCATGACTAGATTCTATTATATCAAAATGGTCTGTGTAGTTTGTTTAGCTGGTTGGCTACAATGTGTAGATCAAAGTTAAGTGAGGACAAGGCTAGCTCTATGACTCTCAGTAGAACAGCAAAGTTAATGTTCCCTTCCCACAATAGGTTTGGCTCAGTGAAGCGTAATTAAACAATAATTAGAGTCAATGTTTTCAAATGTTCAAAAATAAGTCAGTTGCAGTATTGATGGCATTTTTTTCTGTCATACATATTCGAAATTATCAATTAATTTTGTATTTCCTTTAAGTATAAAGTAGCATTAAATCCCACCAAACAAAGCAGCCTAACTCAGAGGGGCCTTTCCTTCAATTCCATCAGATTATTTAGTATACAAGAAATCACTTATCATGCAACTAATGCTAAAATAAGAAGTCAAGTCAGTACAAGTTTTAAAAATTATGTCTGGAGTTATACTTGGGAGATGCCATAGAATTCTAGGTGGTGGCTTTGGAAGAACAGCACTTACTGTTCTTTGTAAACAGTTCAGAGACTATTTTAGTAACTGCGATGCTAAATTAATTTGCATTTTTCCTCTTGCTGATGCTTGCCGTATTTGGGGGTTGCCCCTTCTTCCAAGGCTTGAAATCTGTTATGCACAAGCTAGCAGCATAGGAAAGATGGAAGAATGGTTGTGGTGTTACTCCTGTTACTCACTGTTACTCCTTATGGGCATGTTTCAGTCTTGTGTTTCATTTGTATGAAGACAGTCTGCACCTGACACTGCAGCAGCAAATGATGCCTATCACGTCAAGCCACATAGTATGTAATACCTTGCTGGTTTGAATACAGAAAGAGTGTTCCATACAGGGAGTTATTCCTGGGAAGTCGTGGATTTTCTCCTTCTAAGATATAAGCATAGGAAAAGTAAGACAGAATCTTATTTAATTATTTTAAATTTAACCATTTGGTTAAGCCAAACAACAAAACATTGAGGCTTATTTAGACCTTTGACCTGCTTAATCTTAGTGTTTCTAAGTTCTGAGAAAGCAAAATGAAAAGGTACATTGCGTCTGTCCCTCTACACTAGACTTACTTGATGATAACTGATTGGGATTGTGCTGAAAAGTGCCCATGAATTGTTTAGCAAATAAACCAAATTAATTCAGATAAGTATCAGTTGTTAAATCTGTATATAAACTCCCCAACACTTCTAACTTTTTTATCTCTAGAAATATCCACCAGCTTCTTTATGTGGATTCTTGAAGGAAGAAAAAATTTTTGTATTACTCTTGCTATTTCACCTACATTTATTTGGTGTGAGAAAAAGAATCTATTTCAAAGGCCAGGTTCTTCTTCCTTTCAAAAATGAGGGAAAGCCCTCATTTATGTTTTACCCTTACTAAGGTGCTGAAAATGTAATGCTATTACCAAAGGATGAGTTATTACTTTGAAAGTATTTGTAAGGCATTTTATTGGGCTGCCAAGACTGAAAACCAATATTTCTGCCAATACACCATGCATATAACTTGTATCTGATCCAATTTTGTTTCCTGACAGATCTTTTGGGGAATTATTAACAAAAAAGAAATTAGTATTTTATGATCTGTTTGTTCAATGCAGATCAACTATGAAAATTCTGTTCTCTGCAATACAATGACATGAAAGTAGTTGCAGCAAGCAAAAGAACCCTTACACCAGAACTAATTGTCAAGTATTATCAGAAGCCTCTGTATTGTATTGATAAAATACTTGTTTCAGAAGGACAACAATATTGGTGATCATTCTTAGGTATGTTTAAAAACCAAATCCTGAACTTGAGAGAGAACAATGCTCTTTTAAATATTGAATAGATTCTTGGGAGAAGGATAACTCTAGCACCAGAATATTTTTTAACTGTAAATTTAATCTAACTGTTTTACATTAAATGAGAACTCCTATTTGACAACTGAAGGAATATTGAACTCTTTTAGCTACATACTAAAAGTAACAAACATGGTAAAAAACCCCTTTTAATAGAGAAGGCGAATAGTCATGTAAGGGTTGATTAATGCAAAATGCAAAGATACAGATTTTAGTTCTCTACAAGTGTCATTGCTGAGAAACTCTCTCAGTGGTGAACTTACCAAATATGTTTAGGAATTTACCAAATTATTTCTGCCCTTCTGATAACAGTCTTCAGTTTTAACAATACTCCTATGGATCATAGAGATGCTATCACAAAAGGCAGGTAAAAATTTAAGGATTTATAAGAGCACAATCTTCTATGTTCTCAGACTGAATTTTAAGAAACAAAATAGGCATAGTACCCTGATGCTACCTTCATCCAAATGATACCAATGGGCTGAAAATGCTTTCCTTTGTAAGTCATAGGAGCCCCTAAAGAAAACAATACTCACACAAAGGGACTTACAAATGCTAAAAAGAATGTCGTGGATAGTGACTCAAAGTAGAACTGCAAAAACATACAAAAAAATTTAACTTACAATACAGACTTGCATAAAGCCAACAGGAAAGAAGTCATAGTAAAACTAAGTGCTAAAATAAAGGTGATAGCTGTAATGGCATTATCCCACAATGTGCTGAAAAGTTGCCTTTATGTTAAATAGCCTCGCATTAAACCCTGATGTATTTCTAACATGGACTGCTGTTAGAATGTTAGAGTTTTACCACTGACAGAAGCATTTCATAGAACAGGAAGTAGACCCTACTAAAAATGGCCATACCATGAGGAAAACAAAACTGGCATTTATTTTCGTACTGTAGTTAAATCAGTTTAACCAAGATCAGACAAGTTGTTTATTTCCAAAATGAACACTTATAGATATTACATTAAGTCCTTTAAATTTTTTTATGGTAAAAATTCCCTTGCTTTCCACTGATCGTAATAGTCTCTAGCAGCTGGTGACAGCTGATCTGTGTATGAGTCATATTGCATATAAAATGCAACTCATGTTAAGAACGAATTATGGAATTAGGCATGCCATGCTCCTTTAAGGGGGAGATGAATGAGTTTCAAGGTGACTTTTTTGGTCAAAGTTAATTCTAAGCATAGACAGCACAAATGATAGAGAGTCTTGAAAAGGAGAGTATTTATTTAAATAGTGAAACATGATCTGAAGTTCAATTTTCAGTGACTTAACTAGCCAGTTCCTGGCAGTAATGCTGGTACAAAAAGCCAGAAGATTTGAGAAGTCCTCAAAGAAATTACAGTTCTGTAAGAAATAAGATCCATAGCTATGGAGAGGGCAACTGAATTTGTAAATACAGTTCTATTTTATTTTCATACTATTTGGCTTCAAAATATTGTGTTACTGCAGTAAGTAACCTGATAAATAATATTTGTGTATAACATATATGCAATTATATACAATTTGCATATAATGTAGATACAATTTGTATACAATACATAAACTAATGTAGATATCTACTATATTGACAACAAAATCCAAAGCCACAGAAGAAAGGGGAAGCACAATACTCCTTTTGATAGCGCAGTTGTAGAACAGGTTTTTCTTCAAGTTGTGTAGGAGAGTCTGCAGCATATAAGAGGATATAGATTGTTAAGACAATCATAGAATATCCTGAGTTGGAAGAGACCCACAATAATCATCAAATCCAACTCATGGCTCTGCACAAAACAAGTCCAACAATCACTCTGCCTGAGAACGTTGTCCAAATGGTTCTTAAACTCTGTCAACCTTGGTGTCATGAGCACTTCCCTGGGAAGCCTGTAACAGTGTCCAACCGCTCTCTAGTTGAAGAGGTTTTTCCCAATACCTCCCCTAAGTCTCCCCTGACAGCTTCATGCTGTTCCCTTGGGTCCTGTCACTGGTCACCCGTCCCTCCTCTTCCCTTTGTGAGGAAGCTGTGCACTGCAATGTGTTCTGCCCCCAGTCTCCTCTTTTCCAGGCTGAACAAGTGACCTCAGATTCTCATACGGCTTCTCTTTTAAAGTTTTCACCATCTCCATAGCCCTCCTTTGGATGCTTTCTTAATACTTCTCCATCATTCTTATATTGTGGTGCCCACAATATTTAAGGTGAAGCAGCTCCCGTGCAGAGCAGAGCAAGACAATCCCCTCGCTTGCCCGGCTGGCGATGCTGTGTCTGATGCTCCCCAGAACACAGTTGGCCCTCCTGGCTGCCAAGGCACACTGTAAGGAGCTACATTCAGCTCTGGGCTCCTCAGTGTCAGAAGGACAGGGAGCCTGGAAAAGAGATGTCTTCAGGGTGTCCTAGGTCCAGCCCAGATCAGAGGAAGGTGGTGTGGCCAAGACATTTTGTTATTTGGTACCATCTCACAACATGACCAAGGGTGGGGAAGAGGAACTCTCTCTCTCACTTCTGAGAAGAAGGGGTATGGTTTCTGGTTGGGAGCAAGTGTGGTTGGGGTGGAATGGTGCCAGCTCCTGTCACATCGGGCCACGTTGGGCCTTGGTGAGCATTTTGCATGCAAAACACCCTCTTTTCACAAAATCTGAAATTGGTAGAAGAGGATGATTTCTCCCACATTCGTTGTGAGGAATGAATAAGTCAACCAGGACTCCAGGCTGGGAAAAAGACAACAGAGCAACAGTATGATAAAAACCAAAAATGACAGAAAGAATGTGAACAGAAAGCTGTTGTTCATGCTCTCCATCTAATAAAATGTCTAGAGGTGATCATATCAAGTGGCAGCTGGCATTTAAAACAAGAGAAAGAAGATGTTTCTTCACTCATTTATTTATATTTGAGGACTCTGATACAGGGACCAAATCTTTTTCTTGAATGCAAAAAACCGACTGGACAAACAGGGAAGATGAACATCACTGAGATTAATAAATTCTGGCTCTGAAGTAGAAAGTTCTTGAGATAGGAATGTCAGGGATCTGGGAGAGAGAGTTGCAAAATACCAAGAATTCCTGCTCACTGTGACCCATTCTTCTTCCATAGGCCTCGTCTACTGCCTGCTTTTGGGTGTGTCATACTGGAGAGGGTAATCTCATGGAATGACATGAAATAAGTGTTCTTTTTGAGGTGCAGCAGAGTCCTGTCTTTCTTCAGCAAGATTCAACGTTTCCCCTTTCATCTACTTTCTAAATGCTTGTATAATTCCATTTCTTCATTAATTTCAAATTGAGGAACCGATTTCAAAATTACAAATCCAAAAAGACTATTTCTGTCCTGGTCTTCTTTTATCTATTACCTTGTCTCTTTAATTACATTGCATGATCTATTGCAACTGAAGTTACATTAGGAACACCAAAAATTTCAAACTATTAAAATGATGTAATACTGTGGGTTTTATGTTATTATTTCTCAGAGTACTTTTATGTTCCAATATTTTCATTGTTAACATCTTACAACTGTCCTCAACATAAATTGAACCATGTGGAGATTTTGCTAAATGAACAACATATTCACTATGACAATTCAAATAATATTTAATATCACTTTTCCCCCAAATTGAGAATGATACAATACATGCCCTGTAATCCCATTATTTCATTATGCACAATATCCATAGATAAAATCCTGAGTTGCTTTAAGTTAGCTTAGCAGACCTCCTTCCCACTTCTGTAGGCATTGCACTAAGATGCACAAGCCCTCTAGCAATTCTTTTAAATTTGTGATTTTACAGAACAGTTTGGTTCTTGAATGACATAGATTTCTTGTATTCCTAGTGCCCAGAGAACAACAGAAATGATTAAGAAGTTCAATGATAACAAACAAGAAAACACAGAAGTTCCATATTTGCAGCACTGAGCAAGTAAAATAGGAGTATTTGAATGATATTTTTCCTTTCTACCTGATTCACTGGGCTTATACTCAGCACCTTTCTTAGCCCCCTCATTTCGGTATCTGGATTTATTTTTAAAATAAAAATAAACATGCTACTAGAGAGCCTTGTGTTAAAAGAAATGCAAAAACCTAAAGACATATACAGTTGGAAAAATTATCATAGTAATCTGACAGTTTTGAATAAATTATTCCTTTGATGGATTTAACTTTTTACTATGTTTGGGCATGGTTCTGGAAGATTTCACATTTTTCCAATTTTTTTTTATCATTTGAAATTACAGAGCCAACATAATTGACATGTACTTGGGCTGCTGTTAAGTCAAGAACAATTTAAATATCTGACACTGCATGCAGGCACATTTATTAAACTCTAACACCTCAGATTTTCTGAGACTAATGTAGATCTGCCTGTGCTCATCAATCCTGTCATGATTTTTTCTCAGGCTGCTGTCCCTGAAACATGTTCACTCGAGCTGGCTGCACAGCTCACTGGAAACTTTGCATTTGTTATTATTATTGATTTATTTATGCAGACACTGTGCTGATTCTCTAGGATGATGGGCATTTATAGCATCTCAGTCTTTGATGAATCTTCCAAAGTGTGAACGTCTGATCTATAAAGCTCCTTGTGATCAGGCATCCTACAGACAACCGAACCTCAAAGCTGAATCACACATGTAAGCACAGCAACTCCTGGACAGCAGCTGGGTAAGTGCAATCCATGTGCATGAGTGTTTCAGAGGGACACATAATGCAATGTTATAAGTAAATAATTTGCAGCAACAAGCATTTCAATGACCCAAGTTAATCCTCTGCCTACTTCCATTCTTAGTGCAGATAGACTTCCCCATATGCCGGTGGAATTTGAGTGGTAAATGGAGGGCATTTATTTTGTATTCCTGGAACTCTAACTGAAGAATTGAGATTAAACCTGGGGTTATAAGAGGAGGGAGTAAGAACAGACTGCCTTTTCCAGATGTGTCAGCCAGTCAGTTCTTAGTAAAGGCTGGAATAAATTACTGTTTCTACTGACAGTGACAGAAAATGAGTTTCTGTTCAGGGGCAAAGAAGACATGAACCTCTTTATATGCAACTTGGATTCAAACCTGGATTTTGCCTTTTTTGCTTCATCCTTTAACTTCCTTTATTCAGTTAGACCAATAGCCCTCTTCTATGTTTCCTTAGAGTTACTGTTTTGATGACTATAAATCCTTTCAGCAAATGAATTGTTAATAGGAGATTAATATGGGGGAATGGTTGGTTTTTCCTCCTAACTAATCTGCTCACACAAAGGTGAGTCCAGTATAACTGTATTGTTTTTTAGTTTAACTTACCATTACTACACAATAATTTTATATATTGAATTTATATTGGCTCAAATTCTGCTTCAGATTTGTAGACATGGTTCTTAATGGGTTTAATAGGCAGTTTGGTTACATGTCTTTGCACAGAATTTTGTGCTAAGTAATGAATGAGCCATTAAATATAAACAGTGGAATAAAATAATGCTTAAATTTTGTGCTTTTGTTTTGTAGGTATTTCTACATTCTAATAAATTGCAATTCTGAGTAGCCCAGTACAAATCTTCTCAGTGCCAATCATGTAAATAGATAATGAACCTCAAGTCTTTTTAGAGATTTGAAGAAAGTTTCTGAATTTTAGGTAGGCCTGTATATATCTAGATAGCTTTTCAATATAGACACTCTTTAGAATTTTAAGAAAAATAATTTGTAATATTCAGTAAATCTCATAACACTGTTGTTTCTCTTAACTTTCTTTCAGAAACAAAATTTTTTTACAAAGATGGAGGCAAAACATTTCATCCATATCAAGAATGTAATGAAGAATTGGAGGTTGTTATTGCATTGCTTATAGAAACTTATGAAGTGAAAAGAGATGAGTATTCCCTTCCAACCTCAAACATTATGGGATTCTGTGATTCGCTGAAAGTACTGCAGTTCTAAATGGGGTTCCAAATGGTATGAGGAACTGAGAAGCAAACCAAATGAAAAAAATACTATTTTGATGTCTATAACAATTTTGTAAATATAAGTTATTCATTATAAGAAAATAAACAGCATTGCTATTTTCTTGTAAAATTTGCTACGTAGAAAAATTTCTTCTTATAAAAATATCAATTATTTTATCATTAGTTTATATATTTACAAACACTGCAATGTACTGTTTATAACTGTCCAGACATAATTTCAGAAAAAATGAAGCAAAAAATAATTTTGCGGAAGTACTCTGCTCTAATATGAATCAACTAAAGGGTGAAATCACCATCATGCCTTTTCCAGACCTTTGGAGTAATATCCAGTCTTGTGAATCCAAACAGTCAAACAAGTAATTATATATGGACTTATAAATCATGAAGCTTGAACCTTAGAGTCCTAGAGCTCTTGTGAAAACTCTCAGACAGCTGTTTCAGCTTTCATTCTTACTGTTGTGCCAGAAGAATGGCTACTGTACAGGAAGTGTGAGATTCATGCTCTTTAAAGAGCACAAAAAGTATATTTGTATTGGTTTACGTTTTTAAAAATTCTTTTCTAACTTCTTTTTTTTTGACTTTCAATACTACCTCCCTACTTTACATCTGTTTTGGATGGTGTGATGGGTTGACGTTGACTGGATTCCAGGCACCCACCAAAGCCTCTCTATCATTGTCTTCCACAACTGGGGAGGAGAAGAGGAGTGGAGAGAAAATATAACTAAAGGTTCGTGAATTGAGATAAGGATTGGGAGAGATCACTCACCAAATACCATCACGTAATTGTGAGAATTTACGTGTTTCTCAGAAAATTGAAGTTTTCTTCTCCATTCAGGCTGTTTCAAATATTAGATAATATCACTGACTTATAAAAATAGGTGTGGATTTTCCCACGCTTCCTATTTAGAAAGTGGTTTCACACAAAAGAGGATGAATGGGTGTCTTTAACACGTGCTAAGTTTAGCTGTTGTTTTAAAACTCAAAAAGGAGGAATATTTTCTTTATTCTCATATTTTAATTTATTTCGTTATATGCATTTGATAGAGGTGTTTGTTTAATCACTGGTCTCTAGGTATTCGCATAAACTCAGGGTTAGATAGTACTGGGATGACAGTAGGTTTATTTTAGAACTCAACTGTTGACCACTCACTGTAGAATTCAGTCATTCCTTTCCATTTCAACTACGTTCTTCCAAGAAATCTATCCCTAAATCTGTTACTGGAAAGACAAAATAATAATAGGCTCCAGATATCTCCTCAGTCATCCTCATGCATGAAGTACTTTGACGTCTATGGATGTACTTTACCACTAAAACCAGTTCTAAATCAACCAGCTACTTGAAAATCTACAACTGGCAAGTAAAGGAATATGAATCTTCAAACATACTTGGAATAGCTCATGGCAAAAAAAAGCACTTTAGTAAATAAAGGTCCATTATCTTTTCTTTCAATATCATATTGCACCTTTGTAATTAAAATACCAGTTGTTTGGCTTACTGTCTTCATTCTTAATACATTATCATCTCAGGAAATAAGCAATTAGGCTACAAAATCCTTCAGCACAATCAGTTTTGAATAAGTTTAAGTCGTGTGTTAGGCATTCAGAGAATTGTCTGATCTCATTCTCTACTTTCAATCAGATCACGAACAGAACTGAAATTAGTGACTATAGTAAATAATTTTATGCTGCCAGGAAATTAATTTCTCCCAGTTTTTTGCTTTATAAAGAATTTTACATTCTGTTTAGATATCCTTAAATCATCATTCATGGTTTGCAGCTCAGATCTATGTATTTATAGAAGTAAACCTGTTGAATTAGAAACAATAATATATTTGGGGGTTAGATTTGAACTTAAGCTCTTGTTTTACTCCTCTCAACTTCTAAACTGGTAACAAAGAGTTGAAAAAAAATAACAGATTGTTTTAAATTGTTGGAGTCATTTCAGATTGCATTGCTTGCATTCTATGATGTTGCTATTTACTGTCACATAATGTAACATAATTTATCAAAATGACTTATAAGTAACATGGCAGAAACACCAGATGTCATAGGAATGTCAGCACTGCCAGCCTAATTTAGTTAATCTGTCCTTTCCAGCCAACCTATCTTTAATAGTGGCCAGAACCAGATGCTTGAGAAGAAGCAAAAAACCTTCAACAGTGAAAAATGTTTGAAAAATCAGTGCAGGAGAGAATATTCTTCCTTTCTAAATTCTGCTTAGCAAACAATTGGCTTATTTCCTGTAATATAAAGATACAAATTTCTGTCCTAACTCCCACGTTCCTCAAGTCTGCCAAAAGTCTTCAGTTCCCTCTAATCTAGATTATGTTCTTCATTCTCACTTTCATGTCATTCTCTACTTCTTTACTCCATGTCTCAACTGGCTTACTACATGTCATTTAGGATGTGATTCAGCAAACCAAACAGAAGAAATATTTGTGCAGGTAACCACATACATATTGATTAAATGCATGTATAAAGAAAAAACTGTATTGTTATTATTGTCTTGCACAAAAGTATGTTTTTACAAAGAATCGGAGAGAATCAAAATGATGTTTTCTTCCAGATGCAGATTGCATTCATCTGGGGTGTCTCTTACATCATATACCATATGCAGAGATGACAAGGAGTGAAGTGCTATGCCAGCTTATATTTTGTTAAAAGTTCAGATAACCTTTGCATAAACAAGATTTTGACAAAATTGAGAGAAACAGAGCAAAGAAGTCAATTTGCCTTTTCTCACAGACAGAGTTAGAGAAACTTCAGGAATTTGTGTTACAAATACAGAGACTTCCTTTCTTATCTGAACCACTTTGCTAATTCCTAGCTTAGTAAGTAGACAATCAGTATAGAAAGCTATAATTCTTCTGTGAGAAGTAATGATTTACTGACATTCTATTAAGTTAGACAGCAAAATTCAATTTTCTGACTTCTGTTAAGGTTCATTTCACACCATGAGCTCTGGAGATAGTATCCATATAATTCAAGAAGACTATTTCTCAGTTCTTGTTGCTCTCACAGAAACAGAACTCATGACCATTTTTAAAGCAGATTTTCCCATTTTCAAAGTTTTTGTACACTTTTGTGACTGTAAGGGACTTACTAGCACTGCTGCTGTTGGGGAAAATGAAATAGGAAAACCTTATAAATATGATAGCCTAGCAAAAGATGCTGAGAATATAGAACCTATAGGCGAGACTGAAATGACAACAAGCTTTGAGTTAACAAACCCCAGTTACTGAACAACTGGAAAACAATGGCATGGCCGACTGAAGGTAATCCCATCCTTGATGAAACAATGCCTTCTGCTTGCAGACAGGTGCAAGGGTCAGAGCAGACCCTCCCAACTTATCAGAGGGTCCAGAAAGTAGATTTTAGAGTTTAAAATATAACATCATATGGTAATGCAATGATTCTTGTAGGCTGTATGTAAATGTTATAAGATTTGTAGCTTATACCACATTGGTTAATGAGAATTAGAATATTCAGCACAGAAGATGATTTATTTGATTGTAAACGGGAACTGCGGTTACTTTTCGCCTCTCTTTGTCACTTTTTGTATCTTCTCTACTCTTCTCTTACTTCTCTGACCTGCTTCAAGCTGCGCCCAGCAGCTCTTAGCAGGTCCCTTTCACCCACACTCTTCTACAATAAACTTCATGCGCTAAGACCTGACTCCAGAGATCTCTCGTCTCCATCCATCCCGACCATCCGAAACCAAACTGCACAGCACCCCCGCATGCTGCTTCAAATTCTCATGAGCTGCAGAAAAAAATGTTTATTTATTTTTGATGACTACTACCTTGCATGTCATTACATGCCTAGGTAATTGAGAAACAGTGTATATGGAAAGCACCATGAAGGAGTTGCATGGATGAAACAGGTAAAAAGGGGAGAATTTCATTGAGAATGTAGCTGGTTTGTATCCTCTTACAGCAAGAATTTAATTTGAAAGAAGGTATAAGATTAAAACCAGCTTTTTGTCCCTAAAAATTGTCTTAGTTGCAGGACGATGCTCAGAAAAAAACAACTTACTGAAGCAGCACTGCTAGACTGTGAATGACTGACAGTCTGAGCAGCTAGCCTCCTCAGGGGCATCAGAATGCTGCTTCATAGCAATCCAAATCTGGTAATGAATTTATAAGCTATAAACTATTTACTTTGCCGCATTTTGTTAGGCTTCAGTCCTGGGACCAGAGACTTTTTAGGGGAAAAAGAAGGGCAATATAATATACTGTAGTTCAGTTCCATTTGATCACATCTTTCTGATAACTAGATGAAGCGTGACCTTGACTCCAATGCTTATATGATAAAGAAAAGGTACAGCAAAAAGATGAGCAGAAGCAAGCAGGCAGGAGAAAGCAGCAACCTTTTTTCCCCCTTTATTAACACAAATTATCTTATTTCAGGTTTTTACACTTCTCTTTCTCTTTTTTCCTGATATGTATATAGGGGGGTCCAGATGCCTATTACTCCATAATGTCACATCAAACATACTGGCCTGGTAGGTAACACTGGCCTGCAGCACTTCCAGTGTTAAACACATAGAAAAAGGAATAATTTCTTTTTAGCACTAATTATTTTTCCTTATTAATGAATTTGTTATATACTATTAGACCATAAGCAGAGACACTGGATTTATGCACATCATGTAGTTTTTGTCTTTCTGTTCCTCATGAATATATATTTTTAATCAGCCTTTAATTTCAGACTAAGCTGGCATGTAAACTTC
The DNA here is from genome assembly GCA_013397795.1 of Orthonyx spaldingii. Lineage (NCBI taxonomy): Eukaryota > Metazoa > Chordata > Aves > Passeriformes > Orthonychidae > Orthonyx > Orthonyx spaldingii. Next base: position 386,330 of record VZTJ01000801.1, read on the forward strand.
AATTTTTTCCTATAAAGGTAAGTTTAAAGTCAGGTCCGTTCATTATAGTACAGTCCATTCTTCTGACTGAAGAATGGATCTTGACTGTTAGAGGTAAGATTGTGTGCGGACACATGGATTTGCAGATACATAAGTGGGAGGCTGAAGGGACATATCATATTTTGATTTTGGTGGTGGGTTGACCTGAGCCAGTAGTTTAAGTCCCTACACAGCTACTCTGTTACCCTGCCCTGCCCTGCCCCAGAGGACAAGGAGGAGGAGAAGAGGAAAACCAAGAAAACTCTTGGGGTTCAGAGACAGACAGTTTAATAAGTAAATAAGTAAAGGAGAGAAAAAAACCCCAACTAGCAGCTTAAAGTTCCTGAAGGCTTTCTGAATAAGCTCTAAAGTTGAATACTGTTGAGATAATGTGATGAACAAAAATAATTCTTATCAAACTGGCAGCCCCTCCTTCCACTGTCATACACCCCTCAGATCCTATTGATTGTCTCAGTCTAAGGACCCTTATGCTCTCATAGGGCTTTTTTTTTTTTTTTGCTGGATTTATCCACAAAGCTTCAGTTCCAGAAATACTGGATGTCCAGAAAATGTGTTCTTAGAAGACAACATAAAACTCCCTTGAACTGGAGCCTATTTTTCTAAATATCAGAACAGAGAATATGAAGCCCTTTGACATTGTGTTCACCCCACTAGGAACACCCTGTTCACTCAGAGAGAGAGTCTAAATTAAGTACTGTAGATTTATTGCTCATAGACAAATCATTAGCAAGAGTCTTCAGGTTTCTTAGTCAAGATTTTTTATAAAAGTCTATGTAGAATACCTCAAACTTCCTTAAATAACTGTTAAATTGGTTTCCCATTACAAAAGATACTGTAAAGGAAAAAATATGTCTCTTCATGATTTAAATTTCTGTGAATACAGGCACGGACAGGACTTTGAAGAATTTAGCACACCTTGACTTTTTTGGAAGAGGCATATCGTGATATATTGTAATTACCTGTAAATAGAAAAGCTTAAAAAAATAGTTCAGGTTTGTGTACTCTGTGGCTGTTTTTTTCAGTAAGAAGACTATTAACCTACAAAAATGACCACTGAACATGACAGCTGGATAATTTTAATTTTGCTCTAATCAAAACCTTAGGGAAAGCAAAATATATAAAGAAAAGGGATTCTAGAGGAAACAGGTTTTAGTACTATACATGTAGCTTTTATTCTTGAAATTTTTAAGTGCTTGTTGGAGTTCTGAGGTTATGAAGCCAAGATATAAATTATTCTATAAACAATTAAATAATCCTTCTGGGAATAAAAGAGGAAGAATGGTAAGAAAGCCACTCTAAGACATTTTTCTAAGGAAATAAAAATGAATTAATGGATCTTCAACAGTTTGAAATTAAGCCCAAGTGAATTGCTATTGTTGGAGCTGGTAGGAGGAGTTATGTAATATTTTCTCATTTTATTAGAATTAAATAAAAGATGCCAAACCTTAATGAATTTAAATACTGATGTAATGTGTTTTCTGTGACAAGAAAGGCACTCGTTTAACAATCCTCTTGTTTATTTTAGCCGAAAATCCCACACCTAATGAGATGAAGAAAATGTCCATATGTTATTTACAAGGCTGCAATGGTGAAGATGGCACTGTAAAGTAACAAAATTCTTACTCTCTATAAGTAAACTCATTAAAATCATAGCAATAGGTAGAATAAGGCAACAGTAAATTTATAATATATTCTTAGATACAGTAGTATGTTGACTTCTAAGCAATAATTGGCAATTCATGCTGATTCTTCAAAGGAAAATGGACCATTTTTTTAAATGTTAATGAATAAGTGTCATGTACTTATACATTTATCCACTTCTGATTTTTATGGTATTGTTCTAGAAATAATGATCTCAGTCATTATTATCCTATCAAGTGATTATTACACATATCAAAGGAGTCAGCTGCTTTAATGAACTGAAAAAACAAGAGATATACTAGTTCTCTAGATCCTCTCATCCTTGGTATCTCTACATGCCTTATCCTTTTACCCACACATTGGTTTCATGAGGTCAGAATGTCATCTAATTCCCCTGCTGTGTGGAACCTCACATGGAGGAGTCAACACACTGTCTAGGTAATATACCACTGTTGATGTTAATTTACAAAGGGAAAAGAAAGGAAGAGAAAAGCTGGGTTCAACCTAGTGTTCTCCATAAAATTAATTTATCTTTTTTACCGTGTTAATTGTCATATTAGAATTTCCATTATACACTCTGAAGATGAGATACCTGTCCAGTTTGGTGCTTACTTTATCTAGATTTTGTCTTCTTTCCTCAACCCCTTCCTTGTTCACACCACAGAAGAGAATGTATTTAGTCTAATTTCTGGAACGTAAACTGCAAAATTCTTATTGAGATGTATAGTTCTGATTCCCTTGTCTAATTTTTATTTGGGTGATTTTCTTAAGATAGTAGAAGGATTTTTTCTTCTTAAGACAGTAGGAGGTTTCATAATTAAAAACAGAATGAAGGACTTAAAATACACCTTCACATCACCAGAAAAGGACAAATGCTGTAGTGAGTTTATGATTTTCAGTGGGTGTTTTCTGTGGAGTTACAATATATTATGTAGAAACATATTTGTATTGTAGTCCTGTCAATAATCCGTCAAGTATTCATCATCCCTTTCTCATGTTCCATCTTAGACTTAGTAGAATTTTTTATTTTTGTAACAGAATCTATGGAAAATGGTACAGTAATTCAATTACATCCACTCTTCTTTTTCTTGTTTTAATGTTTTGATTTTAGTTTGAGTTGCAAATTACCATGAAGCTACTAAAATTTTTTAATTCTTCCCATGGTGCCTTCTCATTTTATATTCTTGCAAGATGTAAGAGAGCACCCTTTAAGAGAGCTTATTATTATTGATGAAAATCATGAATAGAATTTTTTATGTTTGTGACCAACAAGGACAATTTCAGGCACTGAGTATTAGAAAATCATTAAAATATTAATTGGTGTCTTCATCTCCTCAGAAATTTAGAAATGACATATGGCAATGTATGACCAGCTCAGTGACCAAGCTTCTTGTTGAAAAATTAAATGTTGCTCAGGTCTAACAAAAGAAGAGTTAGCACCAGCCTCATGTAGCTATACCTAGGTGTCTTAATATGTTATGAATCACACAGAAACTTGGAGTCTGTACCGGAGAATGTAATGAAGAATACAGTGTGTCAAACCTCCTTTCCCCTTCTCCATTTAAAAGACGTGCACAAACACTTAAAGAGCTTATTCAATTATTTCAGGTTTACTAATGATGGGAAAACATTTTCTATTTCTTGCAATTTAGTCAGGATGAAGTCCTTTACAGCTAAAAATTACATGGCTGCTGTCTGTTAGCACTGACAATTTAAAGTATTTTTCACGTCAAACACATCCGTACATGCATGCATTTCTTCAGTCTCTGCACATCTACCCCTCCATTCAATTAAATTAATCTTTATGGTAAAGTAGCTTTGCTCTGTGTTGCTTTGTTGTTAACTGAACACCATACCACCCTCACTGGATATTGGTGTTAAGAGTGTACTGTGTGAATTCTCTTTCCTTTCCCTGTGACACTTAATGATTGTAGCAGCTGCACCAATGTTACTAAGCAATGTCATTCAAGAAGACAGAACCATAAAGTGAAATGGTTGGTGCTGAGTGTTAAGATATGCAGCCCTGGCATGAAGTTTAGCTATCCAAACAGACTCTGAGAAGCTACAGAACGTGACATGAGAAATTGCTGAACACCATAAATAACACAGTGAGAAGCTGGCAGAAATTACAGCTAGTGCTGTGAGAAATGGCTGGGTTGCACAGATGGCTAAGGGGGAGGCAATGAGAAATGGCCAAGGCTCACAGATAATTGTCAGTAGTATTGGAACTCTTTGGGGGAGGACCACCTAAGTAAGCGTGTTGGTAATATGAGGTAAGGCTTAGATGACCAAGGTAAGAGCATCAGTCCTACCAAACTTGGATAAGGATGCAGCAAAATTGAGACCATTGGACAAAAACCCCAATTACATGTGCACTCTTTATTTGGAAGGAGACAAGGATGGAGAAAGGAAGGATCAAGGTGGATGGAAGAGAAGTACAACTATGAAAAATAAAGAGGGAAGGAGGTTCTTTTGCATGTAAGCAAATGGGTGGTCAGTACACTTGTATGACTGAGCCTCACTGCTTTTGTTTTGCAATACCACTCTTTCCTATATGTGCATGAGCTGGAAAGTCTAAGTGACAGCAGCTATAGACTGGGTTGTCTGTATATTTAACTAGTGAACTTGAGTCCTCTGTGTACATGTGTGTATATGTGTGTGTGTGCATATGCATGTGTATCTGCCCCCACGAAATTCACCAGTAGCTCAGTCCTGCTACTGGCTTTGCAAACAGAAACAGCAGCAACTTTGCTAAATGTCAAGTACAGGAAATACTGATAATCAGGAGTTTCATTTCAAAAGTACATTCTAAATAGGAGCAAAGACAACAGTATAATCACATGCAATGCCATTTCATATGTTCTCTTTTTCATTTTCACTTTTCTAAGGCTGATGGTCAAGAAATTTTCCCTTGTGCTTCTACACTTGTGGTCATCTATTACAATCCCCTGCAAATTTTCTAGTTCTTTCTGGTTTTGTTTTTTTTTTTTTTTTTTTGGGAGAGTGACAAAAGAAGAGTTTTTGCTCAGCATATATCTGTGATGGAGAAATGATGGGTATCACTGTCATGCTCATGTTTTCCATTTTGTGCTCAATTCCTAATCCTTAAGAGTACTCTTTTTTTTTTTCATGTCAGCTGATGACTTTCAAAATAATGTTATAGTGTAAATAACTAAAGGCCTTAAATTAACAGGTATTGCCTGTCCGTGATTAGACACCAAATTGGAAGGTAGCAGAAACCCCTTGCCATATTCTGAAGAACAAACACAGAGTTCAGATCTGATCTGATATCAGCTTTTTGGTGTTACTCTATGGCTGAAACTTTCAGAAGCAGAAAACCTAGGCACTGAGAAATTTATGCAATCTTGTTAAAGTTGAGATGTACTAAGTTGAGTGCTAGCAATGAGCTATATGAATATATAGTCTTTAAGATCTTTTTTCTGATAAGTCAAACACAGGAGCAGAGACATCCACTACAGCAGCAGAAGGCATAGCTAGACAATGACTCTTCAAACAGAAGACCCTATGTAATGTTTCTATGATGGAAAAAAATCAACAAAACTGGAGCAAAATCTTCTACTGCATTTATTCAGTTACCTGCTTTACTGTCTCAGGTGAGTAATTCCAGAAAATCACATACCCACATTGATAGCAACCATTGTGGCAGTACTAAGTAAGAAGGCAAGAAACAGAATGGCTGGTACAGATCATTGACGGAGAGCAAATACTATCCCAGCAATGACATTATGTTAGTTCAGCTCTTCATCTTCATGGGATTAATGAATCTTTCTCACTCAACTGAAATGTGAAACAAACAAAAAAACCCCATCACAAGCAAAGAAACAAACAAATAAATAACAACTTCAGAAATTCAAGAAAGTGAATTTCTTTAGAAAATAATAAAATAGTATTAGAATGTCTGCTGTGATCCCTTTTTTTCAGGTAAACTCAGTCCTTTAGTTTAACTGAGTTTTAATAATATGGCATATATTCTGTTTAAGTTCTTGCATGCAACTGAAATATTAGAATTTTTTTCTGATGAAGATTTGATTACCTCTGAGTATTTGCCAATGAAAATAAAAAGTGCAACACTGCTGAAAATTTTCCCTTGTTAAAGTCTACTTCATATTTGTATTTATTGACCATTATTAACATGAAAATATGATTGGAAAGGTTGCTGTAAAACTATCTACTTTCTGTATATTTTCATTCTTCCTAGGTTATTGCTAATTTTTTAAGCCTGCATGTCAAACCAAAAGATTTCCAGCCCTTTCTCTTCCAGTTACCACCAAAAAAAAAAAATTAAGCTTTTTCTCTTGGTTCATATATCAAACCACTTCTTACCAAGGATCTTATTTCAGAATACTAAACTCCATTTGCAATTTTATTGCATAAAGAAAGCTAAATTGACTGTAACTTGCTTTCATAAGCTATGCCGTAACAGCTGGGCAAAGCTGGCAGTGATTAGCTTGTATCAGAAGTAGGCAAAATCCACATTTGACCACTTATCTCCTGCAATACACTGGATCCAGTTCTGGACATGGAAGCAGAACCTACTCTTTTAGTGGACTGAAATAAAAGTCAGTTTGGAAATGCTGGGAAAAATACCTTTTGGTATGGTAATGTGTGCTCAGACTTTTAAAAACCGGTTGACATAGAGGTATAAAAATGTGGAGAGGGTACTATTTTCACAGATTGCTTCATAAGACTGTCTCCTAGCTCCAGGGCTCAATTTCAGTTTCTTGCTGAGTCCAAATCACGTGCCAGGCTGAGATAGGCAATTTGTCCCCCAAGCTTTGGCTTACCTTGAGATGAAACAAGGCCTGCAGGAAAAGACTGAAATTTGGCAGGAAGCTCTTGACTATAGATGAATTGGTAGGGCTGATCACAGATAATGAATGCCCCTCATTGCAGAGGCTTCCATAGAGACTTTTTCCTGATCCCAAATTCATTCTGCTTCAAAATTGGCTGACTAGAACTCACAAACTACAATGAAAAGTCTACCATTTCCAATGTTTTACCTGAAAATGATTATTTTCTGAATAGTACAGATTCCTATATGTATATATATATATTCTGAGATTTTATATATACATATATCAGAAACTCTAATTGCTGATAATTTCCTTATAAATAATTTTAAAAATGCAGATGTCCAACATATATTTCTAGTACTTGACTATTAATTCAATGATATAAATCCTTGTAAATAACATAATCAAGTATTTTCTCCTTGAAGAGTTTCTTGCAAGATTCATTTTCCTAATGCTTTTGACAAAGTGAAAGACCATTGCCTTAGACAGCAAAATTTCAACATGTAAGACGCCCCTCCTCACAACAGAAAATGCAGGTCGACATTTTTACAGTTCCAGCATTTTCCCTATTCATAAATCTGTACTAAGGTTCACAGAGACTACCCAAATACACTTGTCATTTCAATGAAAACTTGTTTTCAAACTCTATAGATATGACCTCACTGAAGTGATGACTACAAATACACAGACACAGCCTACCTTTCTGGAAATTCACTCATTAATGAAGGAAACATAATTTAGTAGAGGGGCAACATCATTCTCTAACCAAAGCAGCAACAATGCTGACAGATCTTTTTGTAACAAGGATGAATGATTCAGATGTTACAGTTAGAAAATCTGACATCAAACCCCACTAGTTTCTTGCTGCAGTGTTTGGAGATATGTAATAGACTGTCTTTTTATACTAAATATGACAAACAGACATTTATATTCATTTTCCCTTCACAATATATATCTAATTCTTCTGATAGTTGAGAATTCTTATTATCTCAGTCAGCAACATGTTAATCCTTTTTCTAACAATTTCCACTGTTTGCTTATACACAAGTCCTCCTTGCAAATTGTAATTTCTGTCTTTTGGAAACAAATAGTTTCAAAAGACTGTTTTAAAGGTACAAAAATGCAACAGGATTCTTCTACTGAAAGATAAGGCACTATATAGAAGAAAGAAACAGTTAAACATGTCTTAATGAAAAATATGAATGTATAATTTTCTGTGAAAATCTCTCATGTAATTCTGTCACAACCTTAAAAAAAGATTTTGTAAAAATATAGTAACTTTTTCAAAAGGCACCTTTTATTTTCCTCAGTAAGGCATACCTAATTCCAAAACATTGCTTCAAATCAGCCTATTGCAAGACAAAAGTGATTTCTAATTATTTATTCTATTATTCTAATACTTCTACAACGGCAATATCTCTATGACTCATTCTTACAAGTCCATGTATCCAATTCCAAAAAAGGTTCTTTCAGCAAGTCTAGTCTCACAAACTGTTAGACTATTTCTTACAAAAGGAATGAATGGCTGATTAATTTTATCAGTAATTCCGAATCTGTGGAAAACTATGTGCATGCAAATTGCTATTGTTGTGATGAAGCACATAGATAACAACTATACAAATATTTTATTCTCAGTATTTCACAACAGGATTTGTGCTGCTGTCATTTATGGCAAGTGTAAGAGATAATCACTTTGTCTGATTCTTGGGATCCATTTGCAGCAACAAAATAAAATCTCGTGGATGTTTTCAGTAGGCTTACAAAGAAGAGCTAAACAATGCTAGCTGATTGTTATTTCTTTTTGCATTATACTGAAGACAGTACTTCAGGGTTTCCATCCAGAATTTTGGCTAAAGGCACTAAACAATATGACCCACAAAGCATTCTGTTCTGGAAGGACTTGCTATCTACACTTGCATTGATCACAATGCCATTTTTGAAATAATAACCAATGTCAATGCAAACATATCTGAGCTATTCTTCCATAAAGGACTGTGCAAGTCTTCAGATTCTGCTCCAGTTGTCAGCTAACTGCTGTGAGATTGCCCAGAACAGAAGCTTTTCTGTTGACAAAAATCACAACTAAGCTGGTATGAAGAGAAAGACAAAGGGAGATCTGACAATGAATGAAGCCTTTACACTTTACTGCAAAATTAATGCAGATTTCCAGATTTAACTTTCTGATTGCAATGTCAAACCCTTATCAAAAGAGTCTAGTGAGACTCCATTGTTTTTATGCATGAGTTCTAAATTATAAGGGCAATTATCTGCTCTAGGCATTGTGCATTTCAGGACCATTATTATACTTCAGTGTAGACTAGAATCACTTGGGTCTTGAGACTAATATTTTATTCCACTACCCAAGGTATACTAAAACTGGCCCAAAATACACTACTTTTTATGTCTAATTATTTAAGGAATTTGATTATTCCCAGTAGGTGTTATTCAAGCCTGTTTAAAATGTCAAATATATGCTTGTTGGAAATTTATACTACTTGTTTATTTACTACCTTATCAGAGAACAAAAATTACTTATGGAAATAAAAGCCCAGCTGGATATTCTCACTTGAGAATCTTTCAAATTAGAAACTACATTAATTTTCAGATTTGGAAAATAGATGAAGATTGTCTCACTGAATTTTAAAGAGTTTATTAGTTATGTTTGCAACAATTTAACATTCTGTTCTCCAAGTAATTTTCTACTGGATGCCTTTCTTTATGTGCTACATATGAAAAAGAGCTCAAAATTATTTAGATAATGTTAATGGATGTTTTGTTTATTATATTATTTTAATCCGAGCTAGAGATACTTAAAAACGTGCAGCAATCAGAGATAAGTCAGTGACATACTTGTTTTTCTCTTGAGATACCTTTATTGTAATTGGACTAACTGATAAATTGCTTATTACACCAGATTGACACATACAGCCCTGTTTGTCTTAATGTCATAGAACAAAAAGCAATATAATCCTAAATGTATCACTTGGGGAAATTCTGTATTCAGAAGTCTGTTTCTCCTCCCTTTCTCTCCTTTATCTATCTCCCTTATCCCTAATTTTTCAGATTTTTTTTTTTGACTCAAAGAACGAAGAGATCTTTTTCATCAGTATCACTGTAGTCAGAGACTTCTCTAAAGCAACAAACTTTGATTCCTTTGGGCATTCCAAGCGGTGCATGAATCTATATGGCTAAGAGCTGAGTTGTTCATAACAACAGAGAAGAGAAAATTTCTGGATGCCCAGAGGGGCAGCACCTCTCCCTCCAGGCTTGGGCAAGCTGGTACTGCCCAAGACCTTCTCCTCTATCCACATAGAGAGAACTTTCAAAGGGTATGTGTTTGAAATATTTTCCCAATATTTGTATGTGAGGAATACACCAGTCTCTGTGGTTGGAGCCTGATTAGGCTGAATTGATGTGGGTGTCAGCATGTGTTTCTTAATGTTTTCTTATTCTCTTCCATAAAAGAGGCTTTTAGCATGCTTTTGAGAGTTCATTGTGTTGGTGATATAGTACTGGCATGAATGAGGCTTGTACTTGTGTTTAGAACATAAATATCCCAGTAGCAAAATACTACCTGAGAAAGACGATGTACCAAGAGTATTGTATTAGATGCCACTTCCTCTTTGCCATTTGATCTTGCAGATTGGCAGATTTATAGAGAACATAAAGCAAGCACTCAATATTAGTTTTGGTAGCAGCCAAGTACTTCTTAAAAGTAGTCCAAACCAACATGGTGTAAGAAGTAGAATGGCATATGATAGATTATAAAATTATGTAACTAAGTAACAGATAACAGGCAATGTTTGTAGAATGGATTACAAAAAACAAGCAATTAATTTTTGAGAGGTATTAATGCATGACAAATGATTTTGAGAACTATTTCAGACATGCTGTGATATAAGAATAATGTATAATAAATTTGGGATTTGAGTTTCAGATTTTCTACTTTTTCTTACAGAAACCTCCAGCGTTTGAAAGCTACATGCATCTTTTCTAGGATTCTAAAATTCAGCTGAAAACTAGGTAATGTAATTATTTAGAATAAGTACACTAAAAATCAATATCACAAAACCCACATATTTTTACATTGGTCTGTGTTTGCCTGACGTCCGTTCCTTAAATATATGGTATATAAATCTACACTTATAGAATACATTAGCTATATGTAAACCTAGGGTCAGATGGTCCCGCCAGACAATCATGGGAGTGCCTGAGGATGTGTGTAGGACAGCATTAAGAAAAGGTCATTAGGCTAGAATGTGTATGCATATATATAGATATGTATTTATATTAATTTAAACATTAGAATATCTAATTGATGTTTTGAGAAGATATGTTTACACAGTAGAAGAGATAAATATTTAGGTGCAATATGCAAGAACTTTCATAGGATGGTCAAAGTATATGAAGAGACAAGCATGAAGGAATGAAGCAGGTGGAAATACCGAAATCAATTGACACTAAAATGGCATTTGGTCTCTGATGAGATGCATTCTTGACCTAAACTTCTGTTGCAACTCAAAAGTACGATATGAATTACACAACTAGACTGGAAGCAGTTTTTTTTTATTATTTTCTGCCTGTGTTCTGTTTTGTATTGAATAAATTTATTTTTATAGCTGAAACATGAACAAGTTACTTTTATTCCAGAGGCCTGCAGTATGAATTTTGAAAGGTGGTTAATGGAGGTCTGGTGAAATTCTGTTGAAATAACTGCTCACAGGCACAAACCAGCATATGCATTCAACAGCATTTTCTTTTTGTATTAGCTGAACCCATTTCAGAGCATGCAGAATACTGTGAAAAGATTCAGTTGAAAAAGATGAACATTTCTGACAGATTGAGCATAAGGCAGTCATCTTGAGTATTGCTCCATTCTCAAGCCTCTATAAGAAACCTTCCATTCCAGAAAGTCTAGCTTTTACTGAGTTTGGAGACTCCTTTTCCCTTTCTTCAACCAGGAATTGCAGAGAACTTTTCAGCACCTGCCAACACAGAATGTTAGTCTGACTTTGAGATTCAGGATTTGGGTGCTTTTCCTGGGGTTAAACTTTGGATTTCTTCTATTAGAACCTAAGAAATAAGTATCAATAATAAATTATCCTTCTCTAACATTCCAGGTGACTTTTGCAGGACAGGAGCAAAGCATTAGGAAAAAAAAAACCCCATTAGCTAAAGAACTTGAGAAAAGCAATATTTTATCCATGTCAATCCAATTTTATCCAATCGATCAATCTCTGCTTGATTTTCTAATAAGCAGAAGGTTATAGTTTCTGGAGATTTTATTGCATTTGAAAAGCAGTATTTCCACCTTTCTCAGAAATCTAACCTGGGAAACCACAAAATGTTGAGTGTTGTATTACCTTGGTGTAATAAAGTTGCAAATTTGCAAACCACAGTAAAACACGGCCTGTGAAAGAGACTATAGTCTTTTGGCAAAAGACTTAAATTACATGTAAAACAGACAAGCAAAGTGTCTGTTCTCACAGATGTATGTGATCAAGTCTTTTATTTCATATGTGATGCATAATAGAAACGAACCTAATTGAGAGAAGGTTGCATCCTTGCTGATACAGGATGAAGGCAGTGTAGGATATTAAACTCCTGTACTCAGGTTGCATATTTCAATACTCAGAACTTAACCATATCCTAAATACTGCATATCTGAGCTCTCCAATGTATTTCAGTTCCTACTGACGTCATTGGGAGTTGTTAATACAAAGCAGTCTGCAAGATCTAGTGCTTTGAGCCCTTCAAAACCATGAATATGTATGATAGCAGGCTATTTTACACTGGAATACAGAAGTTAATTCTCCCCCCTGAAGAAAGCTAATTGTCCGAAAAGACAAATATTTCATCCTTTTACTCTGCCTGGTAACTATTTCATCACTATCTAGATCAAACATTCATAAAGCAAAGATACTTAAGATTGTTAGGGCAGGAAAAGATTGGATAGAGAGGATATGTGCATACACAAAACAGTTGTCAGCTAAACAAACGTGTGCAAATATAATTCCAAGGTTAAATTGACTTGGTTACTACTGCAACCCTGGTCTCCGAGTAAAATCAGCCTACAAAAATATTAAGCCAATATTTATTTGAGCAGGCAGACAATGAAACAAAAGCACTATTAAGTAGCTATAAGTGTGGGTTATAGCTACTTTACAGTTCATTATAGGCCATGACTCAGTCAAAGCCTGATGAATATTCCTCTTGTCCCTAATTTGTCCATTCAGATTACACATCCACAAATGCCCCACTCCTTGATGCTTAGGTTGGGAGAATGACAAGTTGTGTAAAAATCACAGTACAGCCTTGCATCGTAATAGTATGCTAAAACAGCAAAATCCACATTTTTCAACTGACTAGAAAGTCTGGGTTTGCCATTCTGGAGACAATGATAGAGGATACAGTTCTTAGCAAACCTAGTGGACCTATCTTAGCAAACACATCTGCTATTGGAAGATAGGTGAAATCATGCATACAAACAGCTTGTCCATTTTCCTGCATATCTACAGTCTTCTGTGGTTCCCAGACTGTTTCAGCAGATTTCTGCACTGCTTATGCAGCAAATTGACAAAAATCCTAGACAGATTTTATCTCCATTTAACAGGAAGAATTGATTGAGAGAAGTCTTTGACTATTGGAATTCCACACAGAAAAAGTCAGTGATTAAGTCAGTATTAGGATAACTAAAGGTTATCCTTCTCAATATACCCATTCTGCTCTAGACTCTTGGTAAAAATTAGGGACTATATGAATTAATTGTGCCGGGCACATTGTTAAGATGTAGTTTTTAGGAGATTAATTCACATGATGGAGGAAACCAAGAGGATGCACACTGTTGTTCTGTCATTTCGCTGCCCCTGTACACCTGTGATCACTGTGCTTCCAACTGTCTTAGGGAAGACATAAGAATTTTACCAGTTTTCTTGAAATGCCTGGACTCATGAAAGCAGCACAGACGTTAAGGTTAATGCAGGCAACTTCTAATGACAGAGCTGAGTAACAACCACTTTTTTTGTTACAGTGGGATAAAAAAGGGCTTTCAAAAATATGGGATCTCAGTAGTCTATTTTCACAGGTTGGAAAATCAAGCAATGATTGGCAAGTATGTATGAATATTTGAGTGGTAAAAATATAGCAAAGTCTATTGAATAGACTATGATGATATGCTCATGATAACTGTCTTCTGGATTACAGAGAAATTATGCAGCATTCTTACAGAATGATGACTTCTGCATTCTTGAAAGTTTACTTTTTCTGTTAATTCAATGCACTCTACTGTGTCATTGTCCTACATATGGAGAAAAGAAAAGCAAATGTGGATCAGAAATACTTAGATTTGCAGCTCAAAATCTGGGAGCTGATTTCAGAATTCTGAACTAGATTTTGGGGTATTTTAAAAGTTAGCAAATGATAAGTGAATTTTAGAAAGGGAACTAAAGAAGATATGGAACAGATGGAAATTCTGAATACTGGAAACTTATTTGGTAAAACAGACAATACATAAAGGAACTACTTCCTGTAACACTTCAGCATTAATCCAGGAGGTTTATCACTCTCTTTTGGGTAGAATCAGAAAGCCAACCAGCACCAAGTCAATCAATATATTAGGTAACCTAGGTTGTAAAAAAAGAATTCTCAGCAGTTTTTATCACAGACCTCTGAGTAATAAGTAGAAAAATAAGCAATCATTTATTTTGATAAGATTAAACAAATGAGGGATTTGAACTACATCAAAGACATCATTAATGGGCTGTGCAAGTGTGTTGGCAAAAAATAAACCCCACTCCTTCACAACATGGAGTATTTCCTGCTTGTGTGATAAATATGAATAGAGTTGATGTTTTAGTTCAGATGATTTTTTTCTCCAAAATACTAGAAAATGAGTAGATCTGTAATGTGCCAGGTAAACCTTCATCCAGAAATATCAGACACACAGAGCAGAGATATGGTTTAGGAAGAGGTATGAGGAAATCTAGGAAAAAAACGGCTGTCTTTAAGAAAGCTTAACATGGATTTTAGTGAAAGACTTGTAGGAGAAGATATTTGAAAGAAAATGAAATTACAGTTTGTAGGAATAAAGGGTCACTACCCTTCAAATAAGACTAACATTTTATTTATATATAAGACAAAAACCTGTACTACTAGATTTATTGAACAGAAAACAGACAGCAATTTCCACTCTTTTCTCTACATCACACCATCCCTGGATCGCACTGATCATTTGATCACACTGATCTTTTGATATGTTATTTAATATATTCTCTTATGAAAATCAAAGTCTTATTGCTACTCATTAATTTCCTATCTTAACAGTATGTTTTTTCTAGTTCAATTCTATTACAACAAGTATATGTTGTATATTTCTTTCTCCTAAAGGTTATCACATGTATTTTATTGCTTATCACCACTCTTTTTTCTAGTCTTCCTCTAGCATCTCTTCTTAGAACCTTCCCTCCTACATCTATTTAAAGGTGATTTCTGTGAGCTTGTGATTTCTTTTCCAGCAAAGGCAGGGGTAAGCTGTTCTTTGCTTAGAGTATTTAGGTGAACAGAAGATTGAGAACTGGATAGGAAAGATTCATCACTGTAATTTCTGGTATTGTTTATGAGATAATATGTATGGCTCATTAAGAACTTTCAACAGTAGATATTAGGAAGCTGAGCTAAGTTGCTTAGCTGTGACTGGCCACTACAGTCACACTGTATGGTGTCTGATTTCTAATCACAGAAGCATGGCTATAATAGGAGGAAAGAGTACTGTAAATCACGAAGGGTTTAAGTCTGCCACAGAGGAAAATTGAGATAGGAAGTGGTGGCAGACTGAAAATCTAGTGGGATTTTACTACTAGATTTACCCAAAACAATGTGCCTGAAATGATGGGATTTATTTTCTCCTCATTCATGAAGTGTAATTGCACATACTTTCACCAACCTCTCCATCTTGATTCATTCAATCACTGCTGGGCTTGTATTGTATGGAAAGGCGTCTCTGTTTTCTGAAGTGGTTTACTGCAGTATATAAACTGTACTCACATAAAAACTTGTAATAACCCAACATAAAACGTACTTTCTGCAAATATCCATCCAATGCACACACATTTCTCTTGGAAAAAAACATAAGAAAGCATATAAGAAGAAAACTAATTCAAACTCAGGCAAACACTCGTAGAAATTATTTTGTTGCATTCACCCAGCCTCTAGTGAGCAACACAAAATGCATGCAGAAAGAGATAGAAGTAGACACACTGACAGCCCTATTTCACCTAAAGTTTCAAAGCAAGTGGCAGACCTATTGGACAGCAAATACAACTCTCAATAGCAATACTGAAAAACTTCTAGTAAAAGACTGTCTTTTTATTACATTGTTTACTAATGTATATAATCTTTTTTATCCAATAATTTTTTTTTCACAGTGAGAGCAGTGCTTAATTTTGCAGCTATGCCATATGGCATCCTGGAATAAGCAACAATTCTTTGCAAAATGTCACAAAACTACAGGTATTTCAGTCCTTCATAGTTTGGCAGGTATGCTAAACTACCTAATTCTTTTTGCAGTGTATAGCAAAGAAATTCTTTTTGCAGCAAAGTATTGCTGTTGTGTTCTCAAATGATGAAAATGATTTGTCTTTACATATTAATGGCCAAGAATTTTATGCTATTACTCAAAATAAGTTGCATTCTGCCATTAGATCATTGAAACATGACATCTTTGCATGGACAAAAATCTTACAATGACCCTTTCTCAGATATAATCTCAAGCATGTCAGTAAGTATAACTAAAAAGATGCTGAAAGTGTAACTTGATTGAAGCTTTATAATCAGAATGAATGCTTTAAAAAGTCAGCTTTTTAACATCATAAAATTCTGCAGAATTCTGAAGATTCAGTTCCCAAATTAAAATTAAACACCACAGAATTTCATTAAGACCCCAAAGTGAACTGGAAAATTAATAAGCATCAAACATGGATTTTATTGAAGCATGACTAATATGTTCTCTGCAAGCAACTTAAATAAGTGTTATTTCCTTATCCAAGACTATATTTCTATCAAGCATGCTGTGATCATTTGGAAACAAGTAGTATTTTCAGTATTTTTTCTCTAAACTATTTAAAAATCAATTATATTTTTGCCTGAAGAAACAAATCTCAGAAGGATTTTTCTTCATGACAGATTTTTTTCATTGATTCTGCAGAAGCTGTAATGGGCTGCAGCAAAGTTTTGACAGTTCTTAACGAGCATGACATTTGATACATTTATAATTTCTTTGACTGTTGCAGGATAACCAAGCAACTAAAATGTAAAATTCATATTGTCTGTTATTAAGAAATAGATAACTTTATAATTTATCATGACGTGTCCTAGTAACTTCCTCCCTATCTTAACAGTTTACCTGATGAATGAAACTTTTATGTAGCCAGATGACCAGAGCTTTCTTTGCTTTAATTCCAGTAGTATTGAAATCAGCAAAATACTCAGTGGAAAACATTCTCACTAGAGAGTCAGAATAAGGGTGCTGCCCCCATTTCTCCCTTCTAATTACAACCACTTGTAACTGGATCCTTATATGTGAGAAAACATGAAGGAGAAGGGATTTTTCTGCCAGTGCTGGAGGGAAAAGGAATATGCCCTCTGCAGTCAGGAGACATTCTGGCATTGACAGCTCCAGCATGGGACAAACTTGCCATGCTTGCCTTCTGGCCAATAGAATTAAGCTGCATAGATTTTTCCAAGTAGTCTTGGAGAACTTTTGACTGGGTCAGCTTTGTTTTCTCCCTCACTGCACATGCTCTTCTAACTTTCCCAAATCTGTCCAGGGCTATACTGCTGTATGTTTACTTTGTAATTTCAGTATAAATATGTACATGATATAGGAGTGTGGATTTGGAGAGGGGTGGGGGGGGGAGGGGTGGTTGGATCATCCTGTTTAGTGGGACAGGGAACATTCTCAGTGCCTAAGTGCAATGGCTACACAATTAGATGATCCACCCCTCTGTTTAGCTCACAGAAAAAGGATTTCTCTCTTCCCCCATCTTTCCACCTGTCTTTCTCTATTTTTACTGCATTTAAACCAGCAGATAAATGCTAGGGAAAAAAGTAAAAACTGTGTCAAGCTGAATAAATTGTATGAAGAGAACAGAAAAGTCTGAGGGTTCAAAGTTCTTCTAAAACTCCTGTTAATGTGTTAGACTTCAAAGATAGTATTGAATTGTGTGATGGGATTTCTTTTCTAAGAATGCATTTAATTTCTAGGACTCTAGGTAAGAGTGGTTTGATCATAAATTCAAAGAGCATATATGCATATATTCACATTGTATCTTAGCTGGTCCTCTTAACAGCAGCATAATTACCTATACAATGTTGTTTATACATATTCCATAGCAAACAGAAGTCAAGAGACCTGAGCTCTTCTTCAGGCTCTTTTGGTGACCAACTTAAATCTGTGGGGTAACTGTCAGACGTTACTGTGCACTCTGTGGGATAAGGATTACACAGGACTTTTCAGTTTCCGGAGTCCAGTAAGCATCATATATTTTCAAAATTAAAATAGAACTATTCATTCCAAATATGCATTTATCTCACGTAAGAAAGAGACTGAAGCTTTGCTCCTGAACATAGTAATAGGACCTCTTAATTATATACAGAAAACAATGCAGTTGGACATGCCTAACTCCTCAGATAATCCAATAACTATTTCTGTTCTGTAATAGAAAAAAAAAGTGGGAGAAGTACCCTCTATTCTATATAATATTGGAAAGAAGCACACAATTCACAACTCAACCTGAAAAACATTGTATAGCCTTATCAAATGCAGGAAAAATTATTCAGGAACAAAGAGTACATTTTTAGAGATATAGAGTAGAAGGTTCTAGGAGGGCATTGACTTGGACAGGAAATTAGTAAGCATAGTTTATTATTGTCCCAAATAAAAGCTGCTAGTGTTGTGTTGTGGCAAAAGTACTGTTGAGGTCTTTGAAGATAAAGAAAAGGAATATCCAGTAAAAGTCAGGGAGGAGCTTGCTACTTTGTATAACAGGTTTGTTGAATTTTGTGTCTTTGTTTTATAAGAAAGAGAAATTAGTAAACCTAGCTTTTTGTAGAAGGTTATGTTCTACAACAGATATGTTCAGAACCTCAAAGGGTGGAAGGGTCAATATCTGAATCGAAACTGTTGGGTTGTTTCATCTCTTCTGGTTTGGTAATCTCTTCAGACTTGGCACTAGTAGTTATGTTTCCCATACATTTACTCATCTTTCCAAGAGGACACAGAATTAAAATAGTTAGAGAACTTAAATGGCACAAAGCTGAAGGAAAAAAAAAAAAGGAAAAAGAGAGAGCAGGAAAGAAAAAGTTTAATTTTTCAGAATTATAGCAAAAAAAAAGGAAAAAATAAAATGCTTTCAACCCTAAAAAGACTGGTGAAAATAAGGCTGATTCCATGGGTAAATGCTGTTTTGTAAAGAACAAGACCTTTATGCAGTTGGAAAAGATTGCTTTGTAGTTGCAATGTAAATTTTATTCCAAAAGCCAAGCTTACGTCACTGTGCAGTTCATATTAGACAGTGCCACTAAGAAAATGAATTATCATGGGCCTAGTGTTCTGTACGGTGGAGTCTCAAAATGGTGATTGAAAGCACTGTGATCTGAGGTTCTCATCCTCTCCAAACTGCAGGGGTTACTTTCATCCTCATTATCTTCACATAACTGAACCAGAGCCAACCATCATACCCAGCTACTACTGACTCAATTGACTTTGGGGGAAACAGGATCTGTACAATACAATTACATTTAAATTACTGTATTCCTAGAGCAGTGAACAAATGTTTGGCTTGAAGTAATTACGCATTTATTATATGTACAAAACTAAATTCATATTAACACAAATCACTTACTGTGGCAGTCATGCATGTACAAACTTTGGGGAAATCCTCACTTATAGTTCAAAGAGAAAGTAATTCAGTAATATATAAAAGAAACTTTTACTTAGCTTTTGGCCCTCAACTGCTATCACATTTTTTTAATTTTACATAGGAAACCACTCTAGTAAGTCATGGGCAACAATTTGTTTGTTTTAAATTGGTGTATAATTAATAATGTTAAAGTGTTGTACTCTAAATATCTGTTTAAACATTTATATCTTCCAAATTTCTTAACTCCCATGACTTTCAGAAATATTCAACAAGTGTTTTTGAGTTGTGGAAGAATGAGGAAGAATAAAGTGAAATAACATCTTAAAGGATATATGTGTTGGGTTTTTGGTTCTGGATTGGAGTCTGGTTTTTTTTCTTGGTTTCATGTTTTGTTTTTCTTGAGTAGCTAAAAGCCACCTAAAGTGGAGTTCCATAAGAACCCATCTGGCTAGGAATTCTTGTTCTCCTTTCATCCCCTTCCCTGCATCACAAGCAGCCTGGAGAGAACAAAAATAAAATCAGCAATTTGGCTAAATAAATTCAAAACAGTTTTGATGTGGCATTTTTTCATCACTTAAATATTCATAAACTTTGCTGCAAATACTTAAGACCAATTTATTGGATTCATGTGGGTACATTAAAAACAAAACACAAAAAAGTTGAGAGCAAGATCATGATGTGAGATGTCCCTGATTTGACAAGTTTGTGGTATTAGTCAAAAGAAGCATTGACCTGTATGTGTCTCTTGTCTATGATGTGAGATGTCGCTAGTTACACATCTGGAACCGTGACTTAGAGCTGGTGCCAGGCAGTAATATGAAAGCAAAAGGATGGTAGTCGTTTTGCATGCAAGTTCCTCTGCTACTGCAGATTATCAAAGATACATTGCAGTTTTATGCAGCATGAGGGATCTCCAAATCGGGTAGCTGAATGATGAGTACCACTCATGGAAGCCAAGAAAAAAGATGGTGCAAGTTGTAATGGAAATTTGAATTACTTTATGCTATCTTTTGCATCACTGAGCAAGATATTCAGAATTTGTAGGGTGGTGGAATCAAAAGAGAGAATATAACTCAGATAAATCTTTGATCGGCTACTACAAATGACTTGAGCATTCTCTTCTGGGATTCAAATTCAGCCAAGGGAAAGCTTGTTTTTTTAGTGGATTTATTAAGGAATTTGGGAAAATTGTACATTCCCTCTGCAAAATCTGTGTGGGGTTGCTGTTAATCTTGGCATGTTGTTGAGACAATTTGCATCTGAATTTGCATTTGAAACACCAAGAAAAAGAATCCTTCAGAAAGCCTGTCTAAATAAATAAAACAGGAGACAAATAATGTTCTCAGAATAACTGACGACATCTAATTTTAACAAATTCTGAATCATCTAATATTTTTGCAAAACATTGAAAAGCATGCACATATATACTTATGCACATATACATGCATAGATGCTGTATTTCATTAAATCCTTAAGTGTTTATATAAATATACAATACGCACATAAACCATTATGCATATTCTACTTGCTTTTTTACTACTGGTATTTTAATATTGTTCCAACATTTTTTTTGTTCTCCTGTGCAAGTTTTATCTCACGTAACATCTCTTATGACACAGTCTACCCTGCAAGATAAAGATGTTCCTTGCTACCTGACAGATGTGTTGGGACACTTCCATAGTCAGTTCAGTGCCAAAGCTAAAACTTACAGTGTTTCATGGGAACTGAATTTGTTATGAACTTTTAATAAGTGAGCCATAAAATTATTTTATATCCTAAATCCTTTGAAAGTGCTTGGTTTTATTTATTTATCTATTTGTTAAATCACAAATATCATAAAATTGCAGAGTAAATGGATTACTTTTCCTATGAGAAGCTTATCTCTTAGATTCTAACTTGTGTTTCTCTAAATGCACAATTAGACTATTACATTCATGTAGGATTTTTCATCTGCTTTATTTATAAGAAACACAACTAAGCTATAAAATCTATGAGCTATATTAAAAAACTGACACACATCATAAGGAAAAGCAAATAGAATCATCCAGGAGAATGAGAGGGTTTTTTTTTCTCCAGCTTTTTCTTGTAATTTGATTTTGGGATAAAGTGATTTAGAAGCACTGTGGCAGAGTATTAGAGTTAAAAGGCTGTAGAAATAATGCAGGAGACAGAATATAGACAAACACAACATGATCACATAGCAACCAAGCCTGATTTGATTCATAAAGCTGAATATAATGTGCAGAGAGAAAATATAAAACACATTATACAAAATACTAATGTTAGAGATAATTACAGATGAAGCTAAAATAAGACACATCTTCAAAAATTTTGGAGGGAAAAGTGCTGAACTCAGATGTCATAAAATGAATATAGAAAAGAACAGAAGTAATGCTCGTCACAAGAAAATGAATCTTAATATCTTTCTTCCCCATCCAAAATACGAAGTGAATATGTCCTTAGTATTTCCAGTTAAAGCTGAAATCATTTCTCATTCTGTGTGCCTGGAGAGCACATATGATTGACTCTTTAAGAACCAAAGAAAACTATCTCTATACAAAGAGTCAGACAGGTTAGTGATTAGAAACAGACAATGTGTGCATCCTTCCTGTCTCTGGTCGTGGACTTAGAGACTCTGGCATCCTTATTTAAAATACAATTGTCCCACATGATGTATTTTCTGCTGATGTACAATACTCATGAAATTAGTTTGCACATTGACTTATTTATACTTTACAAGAAGCTTGAAGTTTTGCCCCATACATATTTGCAAGCGGATCGTTACATCCTGACTGTTCTAGGACCTTCAGAATAGATGTTCTCTACAAGGCAAGAGAGAAGCATGCATAGCTCTGGGTATGAATTCTACTCCTATTCATATATTCCTGTTTGACCTGCTGCTTTTCAATTTAATTCCCAGAACTACTGTGTCTGGATAGTGGTGATTCCCAGAAACATATTTCAAGGCAAGGCAAATCAATGACTTGATGGCTGAAATCTAATTTCTAGTAGTTGAGTGCAGTATAGAACCAGAGCCATACAACTGAGAATGATAATGCAATACAAAAAAAATTAAGGGGGGCGTGGGCAGGAGAATACGTCTCTAGAGAACACGTGGTAGCATAAATAGCAAAATTAGTCATGAATTCATCTTTCCAGATTAAAACTTCCTTATTCTAGAGTCTGTATTTTGGATAACTGAAATCCCACTTATTCCACTAAAAAATTTCTAAATTTCTTTTTCAACTCTTATGTTTATGTGTTTCAATATTAAAACCTAGATAGGCATGATGTAAGGGTATGAGAACAGTATTTCTTTTCTGAAACTACCTTAAAAATTTATATTTGCAATTATTCTGTACCATCATGTATTCTTAAAAAAACCCCATTTTATGTTAACAGTATAACAGTGGGCTTACAAGATGTTTTCTAACACTCTGGTAACTATTTATGTTTAATCAGAAAACTTATCTGTGTCTAACATTTAGAAATGTATTTTTTTTCCACCCCAAAGAAACCCACAAACCTCTCTTTTCCCTAAAATAATGTTATTCTGGGATGAAAACAGATACTTCCACCATCAAATTTTTAGTATAATAAAATTCAATATCTCAAATCATTAAAACAAATGAGTAGAATAAACCTCAGTATTTGTTTTCAAATTGATCTGTGAATAGCTTGCATGGTACTGATTTTACAGAAAGGTGATATATATTGAAAAGCTATTGTAGAGATTCAGAATTTTCTGGGATTAGTGCACATTTTAAAAGGAATTAACTAGAATCTTGAAAAGCATTCAATTACCTTGGCACATTAACCATTATTATAATTATATCTTTATTCAAATTTATCACACTCTATTTTGCAATAACTCTCGATCTCCTATCTTAACATTATACAATTGTGTTTATCTTGGAAACATGTTCATCATCTTTCTGATTAAAGGTGCCATAATGACATGATTAAAAACTAGCATTTTTATTACATTAAATCAAATCTTCAGTTTTTGAAATATGTGTTCTGTAGCATTGGGAATCTCTTGTAGACTCTGTGTTTGTAAGCAAATTTGAAACTCTCTTTAGCTATTTTTCTAGATATATTTTTCAGTGTTTTGCAGTTTATGACTTTCCTAGAGATTATTTTTCTGCATTTGTCCTTTTTTTGTCTTTATCTTCAAAATATGGTGCTAGCAAAGCACTGCATAGTTATAGTCCACCATGTCCAGAAGTCTCACCAGTTCTGTTCAGTAATAAGTTATGTCAGAAGACACATACTTTAACACAATAGGCAACACCTTCACATTACCAGGAAAATATTTGTGAAATGTTTGTGTGGTATGTGTGTGCGAGGGATGAAGAATTAGCTTTTATCTGTTTTTTCACGAATGACAAGGAATGTGGAATTGCAAAGCATTCCCTAAATAATAAGCATAAACTCTAGTATTCCAGGTGCTAAATACTGTGCAAGGAATTATTATTATTTGCTATTATAACAGAATATGCCAATAGTACAAAAAATTCTGGAATGGAGTGATAAAAATTTGGGACTGACTCTCAAAAAGCAGGTAAAGTATTCAGGCATTTTATAGGAAACATGACAGGTACTATTCTGACTGATTTGTAGGAAGAAATAAACCCTTCCATTAAACCTCTGGGTATAGTCAAAAATCAGAAGACCAACAAAACACATATTTGAGCATTCAGGAAAAAACCCGTTCTTTCCACAAGATTTATCTCCATGCCACCCTTACAAAGACCAATATAGATGCTACGGAAACCATCCCTTAGTTATTACAAAGAAGACTAGAAGAAATGGAAATATCACATACTCACAATTGCTACTACTACTCATAGTAGCTATAATTATATTATTAGTGCTATTTGTAAAAAGATGACACTCAGAGAACCAAATATTAGGGTCAAAATGTTCTGCCAAATGTCCAAAAGGTCTGTTCAAAATACATTCCAGAGGCAAAAAAAGCCAATCAAAGAGCAGAAACAGCAAAGAGCTGAAGTAAGTTAATCTCCAGCATGACTTCAGACAAATAGGCTGTTCAGGACTAGAAGATGGTCCTTGTGAAGTTCTGCACAGCCAATTGTGCTGTGGTCATGCAGCTCAAGTTAAGAGATACCATCGGAAGTTCTCCATGACTAAATTTTTCTTCAGTTTCGTGTACTGAGATAATCATTTGGAATCTTCCTAAAGCTTTTATTTTTATTATTTTACTGGTGAAAGGGGGAGCTGGGATAACAATGAACAATGGATCATAAATTGAATAACTAAGATATTTGGATGGTGACAACAATAATTTCTGTGAGACCCAAAATACTTTTTTCACTATTTGAGAGCTTAGACAGCTGAAAAAAAAAAAAAGAGTACAATAATGCTAAGATCATATTTTCTTTTAAGCTGGGCACTTTATGTTCTTTAGTTGGAAGTTGCTTAATGATTTTGAAGATGGCATTATTTTGCAGGAGCCAATGGAAAAAAGAATTTTATCTACTTGATGCATCATTTTTCATTTATTCATTTTCCAAAAAAGTTTTAATTAAACAGAGCTACATGGCCACTATCTCATCATTCCTTTGTACCTTTTTATTTATTCTGCATTTGTCTCAGAATACTGGAACATAACCTAGTGACTAATACAATAAAATATTGCAAACACGATGGTCTAACACCTCATCAATAAATGATGCATTATTGCACCTTCTGAAAATTGCAAAGATAACTGGAGGAAGGATCATCAAAATGATGACGTTTTCTTTAATGGAAATGCAATCAAATCTCATTCAGAAGTTTTCATATTATCAGTTTGTAAGGGTCTCCCAATGCTGTTTTAATTTTGCAATATTGATTTAAATGATAGTGTAAAAAAAAAAAAGGAATAATAATGGGTATTATATTGACACTGCTGTAAGAGCTTCTATCCCATTACCACAAAGGTAACATTGTGGTAGTGATTTTGAATACTAACAATGCTGCACTAGATGATGCATATACTGTATAATTACCATCATCCATTGATGTGTTAATCTTACTCTAAGATACTATATAGCATGAACATTATGAATTAATTCTGTATTGCTCCCTTCCCAGGTTCTTCACAGGCTATATATAAATATTTAAGCACTTTGATAAACACTTCTCTTTAAGTGTCCCTCTGAAATTTTTTTATTAAAACAATGTCCTTATTACTGTATTGAACCATAAAATTTTAGTAGTCATATAAGAGTATTTATTGATTTGCTATATTAAAGAAAAATAAATGCACCTGTGCAATGTTTTAGATATTTCAACATAATTAATTTATAGTATATTAAATTAGAAGACATAAAATAATGATTTAAAATAATGATTTAAAAGAGCAACTGCAACATTTAAGAAAGCCCTTTCCTGTCTCTCTAAATGGAAGACAGTAAAAGCAAGTACTAACTTTTACACGAGAGATGTACAGAAGTATTTCAATCTATTTACATACATCAGTTTAACAAGAACTATAAGAAGAAATATTTTTCTCCAGTTTGATTCATATAGAGCAGTTCCTTTACTTGCATACACGTAGGCTCAACTATTAATATGTTTAACTAAAGTAATAGCTTTTGAAATTACTATTTCTGGTTCAGAATTTTGTGAATAGTGATTTCAGTGCTCATAAAAAAACCCCCATAGAATCTAAGAAAAATTTAATAAAATTAAATTTTAAATTTTTTAAATTAAATGTAATTTAATAACTTTAAACCTTACCCAGCATTAACCTAGAAAAATAATCGCATTTTTCAAAATCCACATTTTAAATATTTGTATGAAAAAGACTGATTACTAATCACCACTGCTAACATGCTATTGTCTTCCACTACATTCAATGTTTTGAAAATATCACTGAACAGACTATATTATTTGAAATTCCAGGTCTTCAAAAACCATAAGTAAAATGAACAATTGTCAGTACAAAGTACCTGCTACCTGGATGAGAGCATTTGCTATAAAGGAATTAGTCCTTCGTGATATGAATCTGTTAGAAAAGAAGAGCCTTCCAGAATAATTACACAGTGAGAGCTTCTTCCTCTTATTTCTTGGATGAACTCTTCTATCAGATAAATTGATGAGATGAAGACAAAGTAAAGTGATAATCAGTGACTTAGTACAGAAAAGTTAAAGAGATAATTTTCGTAATGTCAGTGTGCCATCTTACACTTCTTTGATCTGGTAAAGCTAACATGTTAGATCTTGGTATTTAATTCAGCTGCTCTTTGTCCTGCCACAACCTATTACCAACACCATTTGTACTACAACCCCATAGAAATGTATTTGGTTTCCCTTGAGTAGCCATTCACAACCTTTGATTTCACACTCTATCAGCTTTAGATCAGATATATTTCCCTGAGTGTGGGGCTGCCGTTTTGATAGATAACTCCTGCCTTGGAAAGTCTTCGTTCCTGAATCAAAGCCCGACAGCTGAGTTTGGGCCAGTTCTTTTTTTGCTGTATACATTACTGGAAGAAATTCAGGGTCACTTGTCAAACTACTGTTCCTTAGGGTAAAAGAGTGGCTAGCCACCAGCTTTCTCCTGTAAATGGATTGTTTAAAACCATTCAATAGTGACGTTAGGGAGCCTGCACTGAACAGATGGGCTGGATATTTGTTCCAGAGTAAAACTGAAGATAAGAGTTACTTTCCAACAGAAAATATACAATTATACATATGAACACTGACGTGAATGTCTATCAAAGTACAGGTTCCCAGTGCTAAGCTTCCAAGTTTTAAGTGTCAGCCAATGAAAAATAATCTTTTCATGCGACCTAGTATTTGTCTACTTGGAAAACTGATAAAAAAGGAAAACATAGCTTGAAGCCTGAATCCAATTTTGATTCCTGTTGTAATGCATTTGAACACTGGCAATGTGCCCCATCCAAAACCACCTTTAGTTATGCTTATCAGAACCCTCAAGAATTCATCACGGCCACTGAAATGTAAATTGTGCTAAATTGGGAAAGGAAAAGCTGAAAAACAGAAGACCAAGACAGCAATAAATAGAGAAAGAAAGACTGTGCTGCACTAAACTAGAACCTATTATATTTTCTGAAAAGTGCATGCAGAGCGCGTGGACAAGATAGAGGGACCAATCATGTAATGTGTGATCGCGTGTACAGCACTTGTAAAGGTATAAATAAGAGTGTTTTGTAAACAATAAATGGCTTCTGCGAAATCATATTGATTCATTGTTCAGAAGTCCTGAGCTCCCGCAGATTCCCTAAATCCAAAAATATATGGAATGGTTGGAGAATGTCTGGTGGAGAGTAAATGGTATCATCCAAGATCAAGAAGACATGAACTGCAAGAGAAGAATAAATGGACAGTAGTTGTTCTGAGAGAGAAACAAAAATGAAGAGGCAACATGATTACAGCTCTCAAATGCATGAAAGTTTTCTGCAAAGAGGAAAGGAGCGGTGAAGCTGAAGAACAAATTGCTTAGGAAGTCTCTTATGATCTTCACTGAAGGCACCATGGTTTGGAATGTAACAAGAAGTCCTACATCATGTTGAAGGGAGGAGTAAAGCACATTGCTCAAGTGAAGTGGGAGGCCTTGCATTGTGGTATACTGGGACTAGTTACTGCAGTCTGTAACAGGAAGAGAATAGATGGAGAGAAGTTCATCTGATACACAGATGCATCATAGAGCATCAGCCTGTCATTTGATTCCTGCTGTCTCAGAAGGAAAGAACTGTCATGTTGGGAAAGCATCCAAAATAAATTGTATCCACCATGCTGCAAGCATAAGAAAAGGCAAGTAAAAGGGTTACAAATTTCATAAACTTTACCCCTGGACCACTGCTAACAAAGTGCAAGCAAACATTTGTCATCAGCAACTGATTCAGTAGCTGATCATGTTTTGAGCAGGGGATTTTCATAAATAAACTTTGGAGTACCCTGTCGAATTTGGGACATAGTGTTCATTAGGTCACACAAATGAGGAGGTTCATAAGCATGACTAATTTTTTTATGCGATGCATTAATCTGATAAAATGTGAATTGAGAGTATAAGAGATCAAAGTGAAAAGTTTATGGATGCTGAAGGTTCTTACATATGGTACCTTAGACCCCCCCTACACCTGCCATCTGGAACAAAGCTGTCTCTGTAAAAGTTTTATTTTTGATGCCTCAGTCCATACTTTACATTTTAACTCTTACAAAAGGGATGAAAGTATGACCTAGAGCCCAGTTGTTAATGCTTTTAGGAAGCTCGTTGATCCTTTGTAGATGAGAATTGAACCTGTCAACATGACCTCTAAAACATCTGTATACTTCAGTCCTGCACAAATTTAACCATTATCTAGACAGGCGGAAAAGATTTTTATGCCGCCACCCAATCTTATTGGTTGAGCTCATTTAATGACTTATTTTTTAACTTTTATTCAAAATACAAGTCATACTTTAATAACAGGATTTGACTTCCAGATATTACTAATGGTAAGAACTTCAATGGTAGCCTGAACAGAGTTCACAGCAAATTAAGAATGTATATTGAAGAGGAGCACGACAGTCTACTTGTTTTACATATGTTGTGTTGAATGCCTGAGGATAATATATTCTCAACATGATGCAGATTTTGCAAAATACAAAAAAAATTTCACTGTTAGTGAGCAACACTGTCAACAGCTTCATATGCAGGTTTTAGAATTACTTCATTTCACACAAATTTTCCTTGTTTTCTTTGGTCTGGCTGGGATGGGGTTAACTTTTCCCACAGCAGACCTCATACTGATGTACTTTGTAGCTAGAATGGTGTTGATAACACACCAATATTCTAACTACTACTGAGCAGTGCTCCTAAGCTTAGAGCATTCCTCTTCAAATCACCTCCCTGTCCCTCCAAAAAAAGGCTGGGGGGACACAAGATTTTAGGATGGGCCACAGCCAGGACAGATGACACAAATACTCCAAAAGGATATTCCATACCTTGTGACATTTTCTTAACAATAAAAAATAGGAAAAAGTAGAAACAGGGCATTTATTATTAAGGCATTTGTCTTCTGAGGCAACCACAACATGTATCAAGGGCCTACTTCCCAGAAAATGGCTGGACCTCACCATCTTATGGGAAGTGGCGTATAAATGTGTTTGTTTTCCTCTGCTTCTGTGTGAGGCCTTTGGTTTGTTTAATTAATATACCTTTATCTCAGCCTAAGAGTTTTTCATCTTGTTTTCCTCCCCTGTTCTGCTCAGAAGGGAGAGTGAGAGAGTGGCTTGTTGAGCACCTGACAGCCAAGTGAGCACCTAACATCAACACACTACAGTCTTTTTTTGGCACGCAATGTAGAGCTTTCAAGGAATTTGAGATAAGGACAGAAACTGAAAGAAGCAATGGGTAAAACATGGCCTGAACATTATAAGCAATTTTTGTTGTTCTAATTGTAAAGGATGATGTGGGCATAAATTACCCACCCTTTTCAGTATTGTGTTGAAGGTATTTTGATTTTTATGGGGAGAATTTTTTTGTTGATATAACTGACATTTTTAAGGATTGTAGATTGTGCTGTGAATATATTTGAATGATAAATATGTGATTCACAATGTGGCAAAGAATGGAATCTTTACGTGGAAAGGTTTTGGTAGTGGAAGGTGCTGCAGGGGTAGCTTCTGGAAGAAGACATCAGAAAGGGAGAAATACAGAAGATAGCTCTCTCCTTACTCCAATTTTTTTGGCCTTAGCCAGGACTCTATTGGCACACATATGTAGACTAGAATAATAAAGTATTTTCAGTTCAGGCACATTCAGTGCCATTCAGTCATCCAGGTGTCCAAGACGAGAATGTTTTATTGCATTTGTGTTCTCTGTTAATGAAAATGACGCACAACCGAAACGTTACTGTTTGTTATTCACTTTGTTTTTCTCCCTGACTGAAAAATGTCCAAAGAGACATATGACACTAAAACATATTTTTACCTTGGGATAGGGTTCTAATTACTAGTTACTGCATTTTTAAGGTAAAAATATGTTTTATTTCTGTAATTGAACTATTTAATATTGAAATGGTCAGATGCCTTGATTCCATTTACCACATCACTCTTTGAAGGGGAATTTCATTTTAGTAGATGTAGTGCTTTCCACAAGTTATACATGACTATGAATGAATGAACGTTTATGAATGAAATGACAGTGCCCTTGAAGAGCAGAAATTGTTATCAATCAGATGTAAAGTTCATTACAGTAACAATTTTGTTAAATGCTACTCTAACTTAGCAGTCACGGCACCAAGCCTGCCAGAGTTCAAGAAGCATTTGGACAACCCTCTCAGGCACATCGTGTAGTTCTTGGGGCTGTCTGGTGCAGGGCCAAGAGCTAGATTTTCATGACTCTTGCAGGTCCCTTCCAACTCAGGATATTCAATTATTTTGAATCTAACTTTTCTTATTTTATAGTGCAGTACTGCATGAAAACTAAATATACTGAATTAGTTTCTAATTAATATTTTAGATAATAAGAAATTCTATCTGATATTAAAATAGATGTATAGATAGTAAAATAGATGTATAAGAACCTATTATGAGGATCAATGCTCACATATGGTTCACATGACATACCAGCCATACTGTTAAATAGAGAGAGGTGCTCTACATAGGAGTTTTGGAATTTTTCTGAAGAGAAAGCCTTCCAAGAAACTATGGAAAGCAAATGATCTCGTGCTGAAAAATAATTTCAGATAAAATATTTTAATTATTTATTGAAGAACTACTTTCACATAGCATGAACCAGCCAACCTCACTCACTGTTCACCAAAAATTTTAAAAATAGCTAGCCTGACATGAGAATTAATCTTAAAAATACTTTTTCCATGTCCATAAGGAAAAAGTAGTAGAATTTATTTGGTTTTGTTTAGATTACCATGTTTCTTAAAGCATAATTTGTTTCTGCATATTAATTTTCCTTAGTCTATTTCATGTTTAAAAGTTCACATTGATTGAACTAGGAGTTTTTAAGTCTGTTTAACAAAAACATATAGGTATTCAAAATTAATACCCCTTTATCTGTGTAATACAAATGAAAAATAATTCTAAACAGGAAGATCCATAAAAGGGTCCATTTTACTTGACTTAACCCACTGTTTAAAAAAACTAGTTTTTTTCAGCCACTGTATGAAAAAAACTCTGTAACAAATTATATAGTGCAACAGAAAAAAACCTATATTTCTGCCCTTTTCTTATATAGAGTCACTGTAACTTTAACAGTGTAACTCTGATGTCAGGTGGGGCAAAAATACCTTTGAATAATTGGTGATTTTCCATTATTTTAAAAAAGTTTAAACTCTTATTTTTTCTTAAACATTACAATATTATTCTCAGATCAATAGGATACTTTCCTGTATTTATCAGTGCAAATCTTTTAATGACACAGTTCACGAGATAAATAAACATTGCAGTTAACACCACAATGGTTTTCTTCTTCATACTTTCTGGTCATAAATCCCTATGTCTATTTTTACAGCACTCAGATAGCATTTCTTTGAAATATTTCCATTTATTTTGTCTTATTATTCATAAAAATTTGCAAGCTTTACTTTGTAAGATTGTTTCTAAAATATCTGATATTTAGATTGAAACTTTTCTTCCATGAGAATTATTTTCACTATAGATACACATATGAATGCTGAAAAGTCCTTGAAAAACAACAAATGTCTCCCATGTATTTGCATTATCTTTGGATCAGAATTCAAGTCTTTAGAGAGCAAGAGTAAGATTGGATGTTTTAGTCTTTATCCCCACTTAAGTAAAATCAATATGTTTGTTAGGCGAAGGACCAAACTAGTATCATGAACTTTTAATCAACAAAGTGCATTCCAGCTTAGGTTTTAAAATCTATTTCGGCAAGTTGATCCTTTTTATTTTCTCATGTCCTATTTGATCATCAGTTGAACAGCTTTATGGAGGCTCTTTTGAGGTCAAAGTTTTGTCATTTATGATCATTTTTCTTTACAGTTAATATTAGATCCTTATTTTTATTCACAAAATGTAATGAAATAGTAAAGATTGCTGACAAAATTACTGCTAATACACAACTTCACAACTTAATGACTCTTATTCTCCTATTTAAAATGCTTCAACCATCAATCAAAGAGCAGAACTACTACTGCAGACTTTGCATGGCAACATATTAAAAATAGTCATTCACTGCCATCCTGTCACAGGAAACTATTTATTGAAACTATTCACGGAATAACTAAACCCAACAATTTGGAAGTGAACATTGGTGTCACAGTAAGTTTGGTAACAGGGAATGATTATGACAGATATTTATTAGCTTTGACTAGCTCTGTAATGAAAATTTTATTTAACTGGAGTTAATCTTCTCCAGCATTTATTTTATTAACTTAGGAAAAACAAAAAAGATATGACATTAAATTTTCTTGAAAGTCAGCTGTAATAAGCTCTGAGTCACAGTTTATCCTACTTTTTCCAAGAGCACTAATAGCAATTAGGTAGCATTTTGTCATCTCACCTGCAAATTATTAATATAACTTAGTTATACTGTTACTGAGATTTTAAACAGCTCCTTTTATTTCCTAAACAACTTCCTGCTAGTAGAACTTAATAATAGACATAAATCCAAATTTTTACTCCTAATGTCAAAACATCCATTTTGTAGGACGGAAGGACAAAAGCATTTCTTTAGGTTACCTGACAGATGAAATTAAAACCTAAACATTACATTTAACCAAGAAATTAAACCTGAAATTCCCTGAACTTTTGGAGTTCTAAATATTTTACATACCTGTGCATATATTCCTTCTAAGAATGAGTCCCAACCCCAAAAAATTTCAACATAAATGTATATGCTTGAATCTTACATCTCCATGTTGATGAACAACACTCTGATAGGTTTCTAGTACAACATTTACAGATTAAGAGGTTTGACCAATGACATTAAGGTCCTAATAGAATTTGCAGAACTTTTCTTAATAGTGTCATAGAGAAATCTATTTGTCTCAGAGTACAAGGCAAATTTATGAAACTAGTATTTGCAGATTCTTTTTATTTATGTATTGAAAACTGTCAGAGAACCCCAGGGAGTAAAAATCTAGATATCACAGTGCTGAAGTTGCGGAAGTTTGGCTTTCAGTCTGAATCCTAATCCCTGTTAAAATCCAGTTGTTAAAAGTACTAGAGAAATATCTGTGCCCAAATTAAGGTACAAATGAGATCGTATGCCAAAATCAATAATATAAATTTTTATTTAACAGTAAACATGATGTAGAGAGGAACAGATATAAAGAAATAGGTAAAGAGAGCAGGGGGGAGAGAGTGTTAGAAGACAGATTAAGTAAATAAAATATCACTACTCAGTGGATCCTGACAGAATCCCATTAATCCTCTTCTTCTGGTCTTCATAGTGGTTGGGGTTTCAGTCTTGTCAAAGTGATGGCCACTATCTTGATCTGTTAGGAGTACGAGAAACGTACCAAAGGCTGTACACTGGGTTTACATCCTCTCAGGCTCATTTGGGAACGTTCAGGTGGGGAGCTTTAGGCTACATGATGTAATGGTTTGTGACATCTTTTAAGAGGTTACAGCTGCCTCCTACATCAGTGAAGTTGAGTCAATTACGGCCCATCAGCAGGAATGAATAACTCCAGGCTATGTGTGAAAGTCCTGGTCCTTTGGAGTGGAGTTTTCAAAGCTGAGCTAGTTGTGTGAGGACTTTGTCATGATAAAAAGCACTATCCTACCTTGCAAGACTTGCCTCTTATCAGCCTCTTCCCTTGTCTTTTTCAACACCCAGCTGTGGTGATGGGTGTGCACGGGTGTGCATGCCCTCTGCACCAGGGTGGTTAAGTGGTCAATCGAGTTATTAACTGTTAACAGTCCAGTCTCTCTTGGTCCCCAAAAGCACTTTATAGTCCAGCTGTGATAGCAAGTGCTAATATAGTGGCCTCTTTGTTCTTTAGGTCATGTCCAGACCTATGATGCCTAGACTCAAGGGAATGTCTGTCCATTTAGGAGACAAGCCTCTTGTTGTGTTGTCAAACAGTTTTCTTTTAAAAGAAACCTGAAAACTTGGGTCAGGCAGAGCAGGAGTGTCTGTGTTTCCATGCTTTATCAGTGTCCAGCAGTTACCTTTTCATGTGTGAGCATTTACTATCCAACATAGAAACCATCTAGAAAGCAGAATGCAATATTTCTAACTATAAATTTTTAGATGACAGAAAAATAGAATTCTTCTAACAGAAGAATGACTTAATGAGCTTATGAATTTTACACAGCTTCACTAGACAAAGGGTTGGTAACAACCAGCACTGTCTACCTCTCTTTCCTGTTATATATATACAAATAATTTCAGTTTGTTTAAGGGCATTCTAATTGGAAGGGTGCGGGGGTGCTGTGCAGTTTGGTTTCGGACAGTCGGGATGGATGGAGACGAGAGATCTCTGGAGTCAGGTCTTAGCGCATGAAGTTTATTGTAGAAGAGTGTGGGTGAAAGGGACCTGCTCAGAGCTGCTGGACGCAGCTCAAAGCTGGTCAGAGAAGTAAGAGAAGAGTAGAGAAGATACAAAAAGTGACAAAGAGAGGCGAAAAGTAACCACAGTTCCCATTTACAATCAAATAAATCATCTTCTGTGCTGAATATTCTAATTCTCATTAACCAATGTGGTATAAGCTACAAATCTTATAACATTTACATACAGCCTACAAGAATCATTGCATTACCATGTGATATTTTAAACTCTAAAATCTACTTTCTGGACCCTCTGATAAGTTGGGAGGGTCTGCTCTGACCCTTGCACCTGTCTGCAAGCAGAAGGCATTGTTTCATCAAGGATGGGATTACCTTCAGTCGGCCATGCCATTGTTTTCCAGTTGTTCAGTAACTGGGGTTTGTTAACTCAAAGCTTGTTGTCATTTCAGTCTCGCCTATAGGTTCTATATTCTCAGCATCTTTTGCTAGGCAATCATATTTATAAGGTTTTCCTATTTCATCTTCCCCAACAGAGGGTGTAGATTTGAGTCTTTTAAGTTGAGAAGACAACTCAGCTTGTTGTTCACTTCATGGGTGATTGTCATACTATAAAGCTGTTTTACAGATGGTGTCTAACTCTATGTTTTTATACAGTACTAATAACTTCATGCTCTGATTTATTTTATCTGTGATCTGAGCACACCTCTTGCATGAGTCCCTTAAAGCACACAAATGCTGGTCTTCCAGGTGTCTGATTCTAGCAGTGCTTAGGCAGGACTTCGGTACATACCTGACTGCAACAAAGTGATTCTGGAGCAACAATGCTGAAGATATCTAGAAATTCTTGCAATACATAAGTGAGTGCAGAAACCCATTGAGAAGATCTGTTCTACACTGTGTCTGACTCATTGTATAGATCTGTCTCTGGATACTTGAAACTTTTGAGAGACAAATCATGTTAATTGCCTTTTTGCCTTTTTATAGTCAATTAAATCATGTATTAATTTAACACTTTCAGCAATACTAAGGGCTGAGTGGACTCCTGCCTTGAGGTTTACCTATAATTTTTTTCAGAAATTGGACAGTTACATGTGTCAGCCAAAATGAGAGGCTCCTGCAAGTCTGCTCACTGGAGGCTGCTTCTGACACTGCGAACTGGCATGTCTTACCAAACCAACTGTGATGTGGACGTGGGAGGAAATAAGGAACTGCACAGCAGGAGGGTTGCTACTGCATGGAAGGACGGGGAATCTTCATGCCAGAAGAATTCTGCATTGTGCCCAGCTAAAAATGATCAGAGAGAAGTTCCCTTAACCCTCTGCTAAACTTTTTTCCTCATACTAAAATAGCTGTTTGAAATACAAATGGTAGGAGAAAGAGATAGGTAGGGATCTGTATATGGGTAAATAAAAGTCTGGATAAACATCCAAATACAGAGTTTGGAACAGCAGTAAAAAAAATTGTCTTAATTACATGAAGCAGATAGTCTGTAGTGAGTTTGTTAGCTTAGAAGGAAATTACAGCTTTTACTTAATTAAATTTTTTTTGATGGATGAAGTGAATGAAATGTGTGAAATATTGAAGAAATGGAGAACTACTTACTCTGACGCACCTTACAAGAAGAGTGTCCTTGTTCCTTTAGAATTGTTTAAATTAAAGTATTTACTAGAACCTAGTATAAGGATAAAGTCCTTCTGTATTCCAATGTCTGATGATAAGCTATGGGGAGCTCTCCTCTTGTCCAAATAAGAAGGCCCAGAAAGGCTTATCTAAATTACTTCATAAAACCTTCAATGTGTGAAACACACTTTGACATACCTATACAGGCCAATGTAGCAGTTTATTTTGAGGTTTGTTGGAGGGGGTTTGTTTGTTTCTTGGTTTCATATAGAGGACAAGAAAAAAGGAAGAACAAAGAAAACCAAAACTTAGTAATAAATATTCTATACGTTATTGAATGTGTTATTCATGTTCTCTGAAAAACAAAATGGAATCACCAAAAAATTTAGGGTTCAGATGAATACAAAAATTT
The DNA here is from genome assembly GCA_013397795.1 of Orthonyx spaldingii. Lineage (NCBI taxonomy): Eukaryota > Metazoa > Chordata > Aves > Passeriformes > Orthonychidae > Orthonyx > Orthonyx spaldingii. The sequence goes on from VZTJ01000801.1 coordinate 423,227, forward strand.
TTATCCAGTCAAATACATCTCTACCCACAAGGAAGACAGGAAGATAATCAGGAGTAATCAACATGCATTCACTAAAGGTAGATCATGTTTGACCAAACTGATTGCTTTCTGTGATGAAAAAACTACCTGGATAAATGAAGGGAGAGGAGTGGATAATATCTACCTTGACTTCAGCAAGTCTTTTGATACTGTCTCTCATGAAATCCTCTTAGGCAAATGCAAATAGATGTGTAGGCTGGATGAGTGAACAGTGGGATGGATTGAAAACTAGATGAGTGCCAGATCTCAGAGGGCTGTGATCAGTGGTACAGAGTCTAGCTAAAGGCCTGTCACTCATGGATTCCCCCAGCCTTCTTTACTAGGCCCAGTGTTGTTCAATTTGTTCATCAATGACTTGAATGAAGTCCAAGTTCAGCAAGTTTTCTGATGATACAAAACTGGGAGGAGCAGCCAGTATCTCAGAGGGTTGTATGGCCCTTCAGAACGTCCTTAATAACTTGTAGAGATAGGCAAAGAACATTCTGAAATTTAGCAAGGGCAAATGCAGGGTCCTGCACCTGGGGAGGATCTACGCCATGCACCAGAACCAGCTGGGGGCTGACCTGCAGAAAGCAGCTCAGTAGAGAAGGACCTGGGGGTCCTGGTGGACAAAAAACTGTCCATGAGCCAGCAGTGTCCTTGTGGCCAAGAAGGCCTGTGAAAATCTGGGGTGCATTAGGAAGAGCTACAAAGATGGGCAAGGGTCTGGAAAATCTTTTATGATGAAAGGCTGAGGGAATTGAGCCTGTTCAGCCTCAAGAAGAGGCTACTGAAAGGGAACCTCATCAATGAGTATAAATATTTAAAGTGTCAGTGTCAACAGGAGAGAACCAGGTTCTTCTTGGTGTTGCCAACCCACAGAAGAAGAAGCAACAGGCAGAAACTGATGCACAGGAAGTTCCACCTACATGTGAGGAAGAACTTCTTTACTATGTGGGTGACCAAGCACTGGAAAAGTTTGCCCAAAGAGGGTGTGGAGTTTCCCTCAGTGAAAATATTCAAGAATCATCCGGACGCAATCCTGAATCATGTGCTCTGGGATGACCCTCCCTTGAGCAGTGGGGTTAGACCAGAAAACCAACCTTCCAACCTTACCTATTCTGTGATTCTGTGAAATTTCTGTGAATTTCTCATATGAAAAAATCAGCTGGAAAACTCACACATAAAAGTTTTATTACAGGGTTTTGCAACAATTCTGTTTCTAGGCCCTGCTGCAAATGGAGTACTGAAAGAATAAATCTCACAAATCTCTACAACCTTTTACTTCCCCAGCCACCTGAGGCAAATAAAAAATTCATGAGCATAAGTAATATTATATAATTAAGAGTTTGTTTTGTTTCTTATTATGAGTATCACTGTAGTACAGGGCAAACAAGAAAAATTTCAGTTCACAATGATCTGTTTTCATAAACTTCCAAAAATGCTCCGTACTTAAGCACTTCCAGGATACAAAATATTAGCTTGTGCTAAACTACTTGCCAGAGTTTGAGAACAAAAAGATAGATATTTAAAGGTTGTTCACATGTTGCTTAAACTGATAAAGAATTGTTCTTAGAACTAGAAAACAGAGTGCAACTGCTAAGTCATTGTTGGCCTTGTTTCACTAGACTGCAAATGCCACATCACCCACATTTGTCTCAAAATAATCCCTTTTGATGTCTCACTTCTCACTCTGCCTTTTAATTTCTCTGTTCCCATGTGTAAGCAGTGCTTTGTTCCACCCCAAAATCTGAAGCTTCTTGCTCTTCTACTGCCTTCTATTGTAGTCATGAAAGAGGGTGAAGACTGCAAGTCCCCAGAGACTGAGGTTTTATGTGATTCAGCAGCACCTAAATGCCCCTATCTGAGAAGGAGAGGCAGTGTCAAAATTCTAGATGTTACAATTGCCCAGCCCCATGAGGAGAGATATTGGGAATTTATCTGAAAACAAAGTGTGATGAGAAAACCTTGTAGTCTTGGAGAAAATCTATGTTTTTGTCAGGTTTGTCTGACTTAGCAGTGAAAAAGTACCTCATTCAACTTTTTCAGAAGCCAAGTGCATGACAGGGTAAATTACACTCATGTGAAAGCTTGGTGTGTGTCCAAGAGTGCTGTATCATTCAGAGCTCCATCAAAGGCAAGTAAGTTCCTTGGAAGTATAGTTGTTGATACCTCTCACTAGTAATGTCTGGAGGTCCTCATACTTAAGTAGAGCTTAAGATCTTTTGTTCTGATGAATGATGTGTTTAAATAAGGCAATGAGACGACAAGGGATAATATTAAGGAAAAAGAAAAATGCCACCGTTCTTCTGCTGGTGGGAAGCATCTCCATTTCCCTCTTCCCATGCTTTTTTCTAATGAAAAATATAATTATGATATGTTTTATTGTGTTTTTCAGAAACTATATAATTTTAAATTAAGTGTAATCTAGACTTTTTTTTCTCAAAGTCTTTTTGACAAATGATTTTGGTACAAAGGAAAGATTTTTAATGTTGCAATTAACTTTCACTACTAATTTCATTCTGAAGAAAAGATGAAAAACAAAATTACTTCCTTCATATTCTCATTTTGTGGGTATAACCAGTGTTAAATAACCAGTATCTGAAATTGAATTAATCAATACTTCTGATTAGTTGATGTTTCATTTCTGTAACAGACTCTTAAACTTGGAATTTATTGTTAAAAAGATTAATTATCAGGGTAATCTGAATTAATAATTTTTATCTTCTTATAGTGGGAATGTAAAAATAAAAATACTGTTCCTAAAGAAAAAAAAGTTAAAATCTTTTTCAGTATTTTATAAGAATAGCAATTTCGCTTTCAATTATCTCATTCCTGAACAGCAAGAAACAACACAGAACCAGCAGGATGGGGGGATTAAAGAGGCTGGGAGATTAAAGATGAAGAAATGTACTGGTGGTTTTGAAACATAAACGTTGAAGGAACTTAAATGCTCAAGCACAAAGAAGATAGTAACAAGCAAAGAAAGAAAAAACATAAGAGGAAAAACAAAACAGAACTTGTGGTCAAAACAAAGGTTAAATTGGCAGATTGTCACAAGACTGCATCCAGCAATAATTCAGAAAGACGTGTTATGTGAAAAGGTATCTTTTGCTCATCAGTACAAACTGAAAGCTGATAGTTGATCTGCATTTAAGAGTGGCATGGTTGTGGTTTTAACCACTGTACCTGAACTAGCTTTTTTCTAGGTGAGCTCTCAGTGTAGGTCTCTACAACTGATCTTCAACAATTTGTTGTAGGATTGCATTTATACAGAATCTATTGAATATGAGAGATCTGCTTATCTATTTCTGTCTCTCCCTGTCCTTTTTTTCCTGTGTATTTTTCCCATTTTTTTCATGAAAAACAGTTCTCTTTTCAAGCTATCCAGTGTTTTCTATAAATTAATACTGCTGTTCTGCAGTCTATTTCCTGTAATGCACTTTTTTCCCTGCTGCTTAGAAATCCTTTTTAAAGGCTTTAAAATATAAAGGATATACAATTATATAAGATATTAAAGGAAGTATTATGCATGCATAAAATGAAAACTTCAATGATCAAGCTCTGCCTTTCACATCCAAGAGCAGAAGACTCCCCACAGCGCTCAATGTTTCAAAGTAAATTCCAGATTTAGTACACAGTTTTTTCTATGGTTCGTAAAAACACCAGACAATTTTAGGTGACAAAGCTCTTTCTGTTTTGCTTTTTTTTTTTCCTTTCTGATTTTGTACATGAGCTAAAATACAGGAAGAGATTGGAAAAGATCGCTGATAATTACTCCTGTCAAGAGGGAATCAACACAGAAATTTAACAAGAGTGAGTGCATGGAAATTGGCTCACAGAGAGAGAAATCTCAGGGCTTGGGTCAATGGCAAGTTGAATATGAATCACCAGTGTGCCCTGATAGCCAAAAGGGCCAACCCTGTCCTGGGGTGCATCAGGCACAGTATCACCAGCCAGTCAAGGGAGGTGATTGTCCTACTGTACTCTGCACTAGCATGGTTCCATCTTGACACTCCCTGGAGAAGTTTTGGACATCTCATTTTAGGAAGGTCATCAAATTATTAGAGTGCATTGTAGAGAGTGGCCAAGATGGTGAAATGTCATGAGGACAAGACTTATGAGGAGCCGTAGAGGTCACTCAGTTTGTTTAGCTTGGAGAAAAGAAGGCGGGGAATACCTCATCAAAACCTACAACTTCCACAAGAGGAACATCAGAACAAAAGTTAAAGGAATGAATCTGCATCAAGGGAAATTCAAATTGGACACCAGGAAAAGATTCTTCACTAGAAGGTAGTCGATCACTGAACAGGCTCCCCAGGGAAGGGTCACAGCCCCAAGCTTGTAAGAGTTCAAGGAGCATCTGGATGGTGCTCTTAATTATACATTCTAGATTTAGTTGGTCCTGCAAGGTGCAAGGAGTTGGACTTGATGATACTTATGGGTCCCTTCATACTTGAGATATTCTCTGATTCTATGAACTACTTATCTTGACTTGGGTTTACCAGCCATTGGGCAGGTTGTTTGATACAGTAAATGAGGAAAGTTTTAAAATACTTGCATTGCCTAGCAAGTGCAGGAGGTTTATTCTCATCTAGGTGTCATTGCTTCAGGTTTTTGGTGGCTGCTTCTGTCAGAGATTGCAGTCATGACACTGGACTACTGTAGAAAGAGATCCTCTACTTGAATTATATTATGGTCTCAAAATCCTGGATATAAACTTTTGATGAATTCAGTTGTATATTCTCATTGTGTTTTTGTTTTTAATTGCTTTGCTGTTTTAGTTATTGTATAGTTACCACAAGTATTGTTGATTATACAATTCTTTTTTAACAAAGTAAATTAGTGCATTTCTTTCATTCTTAAAAACAGTTTTAGTAAATATTTTCTCATCTCATCCAGTTTAAAATGTTTCATTCTTGGGAAATTGAGCCTTCTTAAACATTTTGATCTCAATTTTATATATTTGCTAAAAAAGGATATAATAATTATCTGTTTTTTCTACTAAATACAAAAATCTGGGCTTGAGTAAAAGTGTATTTACCACATAGAGTGAAACTACAAATAAATAATTTAAATGTTTATGTACTTCATTTGTCATAATTGAAGGATTTTATTATAATTCTTCTAGTCAACAACTTTCAAAAGCACCTAAATTACCCTTAATTATGTTTGTTTTTAAAAAATATATTTAGCTTTTATTTCATAAGTTTTGTATTCATTCTCCTAGGGTACCTATTTTTCTTAGGAAAAATTTTAATTTCTTTATAAGCTGCTTCCTACTTCAGCAGAGAGTGTTTTTCTATGTAATACTTCGTCACAACCTCAAATTCATATTTTATTCTTTGATAATATATGGCAAGTTCACTAAATATTTACAGCTATTGAAATGCTTTTGTATGTTAGCAAATAAGAAACCTTCATACTTCTCTCTATAACTATTGAATTGACATTTCTGGATTTTATTAAACTCTTATTTTAGTAGTATGTCTTTAAGGTAAAATTGAATTCCGAATTCATGAGAACAAAATCTTTGCAAAATGTTTCCAAATGCTTTGGAAGTGTGAGGAAGCCTGCCCAAGTCCTAGGGGAAACAGAAATTTTGACTGAGCATATGGTCACGCTGATCACCTTTCATTGCCATAGAGGTATCTTGTTTTATTGGTTTACAAAGGCACTGCCCCCATAGAAAAAAAGCAAGAAATAATAACCTATTGATTCAACAGCTGTGTTTTAAGTACTGTTTGGGTATAGCAAACGAGCATTAAAGGTGTCTTAAAACTTCAGTTGGTCTCAGTGATCCAATTTTTTAATGGCTGTTTCTGACCAGTTTATTTTCTAGAGTAGTTACAAAAGAAAAACTAGTGAGAGGATAGAGGCAACACACAATCAAAAAAGAATATTTGCTGTGGTACTGCTCAAAGAAACACATCTGGAAAATTTGTCATAATCACTCAGTGAATTGCTGTGTGTCAATCTTTATTGTGTTATAAATGAAATGATGGAAATTTTAAACAAATGGTTCTTAAGACTGATACTTATTTGGAACTGTATGTGTCTGCTTTGAAAGGCAAAGTAAAGAAATCATTATGTTCATGAAATAAAAATTTATTCTGGAGTAAAGAATGCAATGAAAGAATTATGAAAAGAAAGCTCTCAAAGCAAGTAATTATTGTGGCAAATAAACACTGAGTAATTCATACAATTATTTTTTTCTACAGGAAAGATATGGAAACTCAGAAATAGATGTTTTGATATATTAATTACCTTCCTTATTAGAAAGTTTGCAAACAAAGAGAATCCAGCTCTTTTTTTCATATGTTATGAAAAGGAATTACTTTTTGAAAATGAACAAAATAAAACATAATTCAGATGTTTCCTTTGATGAGTTCTGATTTGGTTTTAGATTTTTATTTATTATTTCAGCTGCAGATCAAAGAATAAACGGGGCCACCACCTTTCAGTGCCTATACATACAAATCAATAGTCCATTTTCTGTAATTTTGTACAAAGTATTATAAAGAATACTTACAGTGGAACTTTTTTCAAGATTATATCAAACAAATAAAAATCCACAACCTCTGCTATCACTGCTGTCCAGTTCCAAATCAAAAAAAATCTCCAAATCCAAAGGCATCCTTAGCCAGCAGCAGATCAATTTTATACCTTCTACCATTGAATTTAAGTACAGAAATCCAGCTGTGAAAAATCAATGAAAATATGAAAATACCTTTGAAAATGTTATGAAAATAACTTTCTCTGAGTCAGGATCTTGGATTGGAAAGTCAAGGCATATTACAGATGATTACATTGGATGTACCTTTTTTTGTTCTCTGAAATTCATGTCATTTGGATGACCATTTACTAGATAATTCATTTCAAACTTCTTATGTATCTACTTTAAAAGTTTTGATATTGGGTACACTGTGTATAATTAATGTTTCTGATGCACAGATTTATGTTGCTATAAAGACTATCTACAAAATAGAAAGCATACACTTGAGAATATTATTTTCTTTTCTTCTATTTTTCTCCTGTTTGTGGATGTGCCTTTGACAAAAAGTGCATGTTTTTGAAATAAAATTCTGCTTCAAATGACAATTCTTTTTTCACAGCCCAGTCATTAACCATATCTTTAGAGGGAAAGGTATTTTAAAAAGGGAGTGCAAAGTGAAGTTGCATGATCTCTAAAGAAAAAAATGAGATGAAATATGCACTGTATTACCTTTTCCTTTGTAGAAGTTATTTGAATGACATTATTTTTGGAACATATCTGAAGAAGGCCTAAGCTCTCATTTAGTTAGATTTCATTCAGTACTTACGGGTGGGCTGTTTGTTCCTCACATCTGGGATCTTACATCTAGTCTTACCTTTTGGGGTGCGTACCAAATCAAGGACATTTTTTATACCATTGACTTCAGTTATTTTGTTGTTTTCCTTCTCTCTTTGGCAGAACAATGCACCTATCGCTGCACATTATTGTGTGATGTAGCCCAACTTTCCAATTAACAAATGAAGTAGCAACTAAAGTAGTAATTCTAAAGATATCTTGCAATAGGTAATGTGACATTCATGTGGGCTTTTATTCCAGGGTTGTCATGGTTAAATTCCATTCAGCAACTAAGCCCCACCTGGCCACTCACTCACTTCCCTTGAGTTGGGATGGGGGAGACAACCAGAAATGTAAATGTGATAAAGCCTGTGTTTGAAATAAAGACAGTTTAATGGATAAACCAAAAGCTCTGTGCACAAGCAAAGCAAAACAAGGAATCTGTTCACCACTTCCCAAGGGCAGGCAGGTGTCCAGTAATCCTCACAAAAGTAGAGATCCATGAGGCATAGGGGTGTCTTGAGAAGACAAACACCATAACTCCCAACATCCCCCCCTTTCTTTTTCTTCTTCCCTGTCCTGGTGTTTGATGGGACAGTTAGTTTTTTGCATATTTTTCTAATCTGGGTGACCTATGGGGATGGGATGAGAAGAAGCTAGATGATGAGTGCCTGAAGTCACTTGGCTTGTTCAGCTCAAAGAAGAGCAGACTGAGGGGAAACTCCTGTGTGGTCTGCAGCTTCCTCATGAGGGAAAAATAGGCGCAGACACTGATCTCCTGTCTCTGGTGACCAGCATTAGGACACAAGCTAATGGCTTGAAACTGTATCTGAGCAAGTTTCTGTTAGATATTAGGAAGAGGTTCTTCACCCAGAGGGTTGTCAGACACCAGAACAGGCTCCCCAGGGAAGTGATCACAGTACCAAGCCTGAGCGAGATCAAGAAACACTTGGATAATGCATTCAGGAACATGGTGATTCTTCATGCGATCCTTTGCAGGGCCAGGATCTGGACTTTTAATGATCCTTGTGGGTCACTTTCAACATAGGACATTCCATGATTCTATGTTTGTAACTCTCCAGAGGTGTCAATGATATGCAGTATGAATCAGAGGGAAGAACAAGCCAATAAATGAAAATAGGAATAGCTTCCCAAAGCGTTCCAAACTCTCAGCTTTCAGTATAGATTCACTCCCATATCATATATAAAAATTCTGTAGAATTTTTTTTTTTGTTATTTTGCTTATGGTCTTTTTTCTGTTGCAGGTGTGGGAAGGCATTCCTTTGTTCTTATCTTCTTTCTCTTTGTGACGCCAAATCTGTGTGATTGCTCTGACACTGGGTTTCATTCAGTCATCACAGTTTTCAAATGTGATGTTTCGAACTGGGAGAGCGTCTTTCCTGACTCCACAATGCTGCATCGCCCCTCATACCAGATATAGGAATATTTGCCTTTTCTTTCATGGGCAGCTGCATAATGGAGGGAAGGAAAAGTAGAAGCATTGATAAAAAAGGATATTTATACCTTCACTTGACTTTTCCATTACTAAAAATCAGTAATCAATTACAGGATTCAGCAATACATGATTAAGAAGATACTATAAAACTAGTTTGATATGGACAACTAATGTGGTTATCCTTAAGTCCTGGTATGGATGAATGCTCTACTGATTTCAGATGTGAAAATATTGTTTTCAGTAACATCATTCAGCCCATGATATCCAGTTCTCAATAAGCTAGAGACTGCTTTTGTTTGGATTAATATTTGCAGAAGACTACAGTCCTATAAATATGTGAATGTGTTTGAACTGCTGCTTGAATCTAAATACATAGTCTTGGCAATTTCTTCTGTTGGAATTCTCTTAAACAATCTTTATTCCTATAAACCAGGAAATATGGTGTTCCAGTAATGTAGAATACTGGTCATCAGTTACATCAGTACTTCCATTCTATAATTGTTGCAAAAAATATTCAGTGAAAAATTCACTCATATCCAGAATTTTTGTAAAACTCTTGGGACAGACTAACCTGAAATCAGTATATAAATAAGAAGTTAAACCTGTCTTTGAATAACTCATTCATAGTATAAGGGCAAAAGTTAATTTGTAAGGTTTCCAAGAGGATTATAATAGAAGAACACAAAATTCTGCCTGGATGTTTTCCTTAAAATCAGCTGGTTGGTTTCCACTTATTGAGTGTTTCCTACTCACTTATTGAGTAGTAAAATAAGTTAGACTACCAAGAAAGAATAAATACAGCTACCATCTTTCAATGCTAAAAAAAAAAAAAAAA
>VZTJ01000801.1:432901-596932 GCA_013397795.1 Orthonyx spaldingii
ATCTGCATTTTTACGTTTTATTATTTGATCAAAATATTTCCTACCAAAATTGAGAGATGATTTGTTAGTCAAACTATGCAGTTAATCCAAATTGAAAGGGAGAAAAAGAAATTGGAACTGCTATTAGTATTTTCATTTTCCTCTGGCTGGTTTTATTTCATGTGCCCAGATTACTTTAGGCACTTGTTCTTCTCTTGTGCCTCAGTATAATCCTTCAGTGGATTAATGTGCATTGCTAAACACAACCCCATTTTCACAGTTGCATAAATACATCCAAATACCAAAGGCACTTTTCATTTAAGTGGAATTAATATTCCACTGGAAGCCATTATATACTGCCTATAGCACACAAATTGAGAGGTTGTAGTACTTTTGGAATGGAAGGCACCTTTATCAATAGATTTATTTGTCTTGTGAGGATATCCTAAAAAGTCTGACATACTGAAACTTCTTGAAAATTTATTTCTACCTGTTAACTATTAAGTAATAAACAGGAGGTCCAGTCAAATAGATCTATATAGGACAAATAGTTCTATATAGGACAACTATATCAAATGCACTTCTTTTTTTGCTTGCAGCTATACTAGGCATTTATATGCAGAAATGAAATTCTACTGAATTTAGTAGAGTTATTTTAGATTCAGAGTGACATAGAGTTGAATTTGGCTTAGAGAAGGCATATACACTTTGCACCAGTAGCATGGTCTTATAATGGAATGCTGATCAAGATGTGAGCATTGATAATCCTTAATTTTGCAAAAGAGTATTCATAACAGCTGCTCCAGTGGCATCATAATTCATTGAAAACTTTGTTCATCTTGCAGCTGACAGTGCAACACAGGCAACAGTTTCATACTGGAGAAGGTCAAGGACAAGAACAAGACCAAATATTGGCATATCTATCAAGTAACCATGTTTGAAATAAGTGCTGGGATAAGTCACTAGAGAGACCCTCACATTCAATTATGTGTGAGAATCTTTCAGAGATCATTGTTAGCACTCTTAGCATCTGGCATTGCTCACTGTCCTTTTAGTTTTCTTTTGCATGATGTGTTACAGGACTATTCTGATGGACAGTATTAGAAACTCTAAACAAAATTGACCTTTTTTCACTTACTTGCCTTCACTGTGAAATAGGGGGAAGAAAATATATAACTTTTGGGAGATATGGGGATAACATTACCTACCCTAATGAGGACTGAGTTACCAGGATTCTCTAAAGAACAAATATCATTAATCTCTGGAAAATCGTGTTGTACCTTGGTCATTATTCTTACTGCAAAATTTCTTATTCTTTTGAAAGCTCGTGAGAGACATCTGTGACTATATATTTGCATGCAAACACTTTGTATTTGTAGATACTTTCCAGAATTTCTTTCAATTATTAAGACCTCTTGCATTAGTATCTACATTGTGCATCTTTTTACTCTAGACCAAAGCTGTGAATTCATTTACATTGTTCTACTTGAAAATTCTTCAGAAATAATTGCAATACTGAGCTCAATGAGATTTATTTATTTATTAGATCCATGTAATTTTCTGCATAGCTAAAAATGATCTGACATCTATGATGCCAGTATGTATGTTGTAAATAGACATGCTTAGAGATAAACATAGTGATATTTACACAGGCTTTCTGAAGTACATCTCCAACATATGCGTGCCTTCAGTTTAATGATAACATAGAATACTGATAAATAAATTTTAGTTTAGAAACTCAAGCAAGCAAAATCTATAGCATAGGAATAATTCTTAAAGAATATCTTAATTCATGATCAGTGTTACTAATGAAAGTTGAAATTTAGTTTGATGCAGTTTCTGAAGATAGACACCTTTTAGAAACATCCTTGAAGTGTTATATTTGATTAGATTCCAACCTACATCAATTTCTGGAAGATGTTCTCAGAATGTTCTGTAAGTACCTGAGGATGCACCAATGAGTTAGGATAGTGTTAGCAAACACACAAACACACATCAGAAGGAAATACAGAATTTTTATTGCAAAAGTGATCACAACCTCACAAGAGAAATTCACCTTCTGTGACCAGTCTTGCACAGGGTAACTAAGACTTCTGCTATCAGTGCAATACCTCATTAGATGTATTTTGGAGCCTTTAACTTGAGGAATTGCTGATGCAACTGATCATAACATAACAGAGCAGATTAAAGAATGAGTGCAATTAAAACCAGTTACCTTTCACTCGTAAGTTATACACATTTTGAAATAAAAACGTTGAGAGATCTTCATTCTACTCTTGTCCAAACAGGATTTCTACTGTATCTTCTATAAAAGCAGGGACTGGGGGAAGAGAAGACAAACTGTTAGTGGAACAAGCAGTTGTTTCCTTCTTGCACTTTTCCACTATGTCAATATTGTGAGATAGCTAATTAGAGCGAGGAATTGTGATCTAAAATGAGAGAAATGATGGCTGCATGAAAAATTGAATTTTTACTTAGAGGGAATTCTTTGTCTATTTATAGACATAACAAAGCACCTTTAGACACTAAAATTAAAATTTGTTGTTTTGAAATATGTTGAATACTGGAAAGCATTCAAACTTTTTATTGCCACAAATTAGTTTATTTTAACTTTTTTCTTAAATAACTTGATGACTTGCCCTGACTGTTCAAGTGCCTGTGTGACATTCTGAGTATCAGACACAAGAAATCAGAAAGCTCTTACAGCTCCCAAGTCTCAGATTCCTTTCTCCCTGAAATGAACATTGGCTTAAGGCAAAGTTCCTTAGTTCCTAAAACTGTTAACAATCAGGCAACTTTGCAGCACATACAAATGCTTTTTTTGACCTAAGTTAAAAAAAATCTGCATTTTCTAGTAGTAGAACACATGTCAAAAACTTCCTGGCTGCCATTACCAGGTAATTTCATGCATTATATGTAACTGACTAATTTGAGAATTAATTTGAAATATGGAAAAAAAGTGGATTTCCTATAGATGCTGTTCCATGTTGTTATTGGGCAGTTATGCCCATCTACCATATGACAGAAGACCTAAACAGTGATTTACAACTCCCGGCTTCTAGTGCTATTCTTGTAGATAAATAGGTTTTATATATTTTGTAGAAACTGACAGAAATAAGAAGGGTATGCAGTTAGAAATCTAATGGTCAGCATCTAACATTATATATGAATAGAAATTCACTATGAAAAACCCCAAGAGAGTATTCCAGTCACATTATAAATATGGAGTCATCTGATTCTCTGATCTCCTTAAACTCTTCTCTTATGCAGTGAATAATATATTTAAATATTTTCCAGTAGACAATGCTAGCTGCTGACAGTACAGTGTACATAACATAACCTAGAAGTAATTATGGCTGAATATGTGGTTGTCATTCTGCTGTCTCCTTGTCTGTCTCGTTCCAGTTTTGTATATCTCTGTATACTCCTATCTGATTATACTTTGTTTTGCATGTGTATCTCTTCACTCTCCAAATGTCTCAATGTCATTTTTTCCTCTCTTCCTGATGCACAGTCTGCATTCTAAATGTCTGAGACAGCAAGTAAAGAGAGATCTTGTGCTTTCACGTGGATTTTCTTTTTTTTTTCTGAATTTATATTTTAATCTTGATGCAAAGTCTAAATGAAATAAAATGTGAGGTCAAAGAAATTAAGACAATTATGAAATCAACAAAAGTATTGACAAATAATAATTTCAACTGGTACTATAATAATAAGCTTGCAAGCAAGGATCCAATTATAGTACCAAAAATCCTATAAGAAGAGATAAATATTTTCATAAGAGATTGAAGTACAAAAAGATCTCGAAAAGAAAAAGAGAAGCAATTTATATTGTAAGGAGTTGGAGCTGGAAGGGCAAGGTAATGCTGACTGCATGCATGCATGCATGCACTTATCTAGACAGTAAAAAGTGATATTTGAACTCTAGTGCATCTCTCAATTTGAAAGAATTCCTATCAAGAATCAGATCTCTCATTTGTTTGGGTTGAGTATCTTGTCTAAAAGTTGCCCAAAATACTGCCTCTTCTGAGAAAAGTGCATGCACAGAACACACAACAGACTATGCTACCTGAGTCTTAGGTCTCTTCTCAATTATCAGAGTTTTGTGTTAGTCCTGAAGCACAGGAGTTAAAATGCTGATAGGAAAAATCTCACACTGTACAATTTATATACATTGCATTTGAGAAATATTTGAAAAATTGTACCTGTAAACAAACTCATTTACACACACAGTGTGGTCTGGCTTTGAAACTTATTGCCACAGTTTTTGAGGTCAAGAAATTTCCAATGTTCAATTTTTTCCCATTTTGAAAAAGGGGAAGAAGTAATTTATGATAACTGGGTATCCTTGAGGTCCATGTTCTATTCCTAGATAATGTTGACTCCTTGTTTTCTGAACAAATATGTTAGTAAATGTAGCTTTCCTGTAGAACCTTTTTTTGAGCAAGCATGCAATTTTTCTTCTTGCATTCCTTTTTATTAGTCAAATTATGTCAATTTCATTAGTGTTTCTAAAGGTGCTGCTGGTTTTTCAGGGTCTACTGCTTCTGAGTAACTAAAATATTTTGCCAAATCTTATTCTGACTTCAGTTTCATCACACATTGAAATGTTTATGGAAACTTAGGTTACTCAAGAGTTTTCATTATGCCATACAAGTTCTACAGATAGAATTAAAATCTACTGTAAATTGAATGAGAAACACAGTCATACTTTGTGGCAGGCAAGCCAGATCTGAAAAAGCTGTATGGAGCATATACGCTTTGTTACTCTACTCTACTCTACTCTACTGAAATATGAAACTGAACAACATCTTCTTATATCTGATTTTTCCCCTCCTCAGTTATGCTGGTAAGTAAAATAAAATATATTACTTTTTTCCTGAAAATCTTGACTTGATACTGTACCACAGAGACAGCATAACATATGCTTATTTCTATCTTTTCCATTGTCTCTCCTAGGATTTATATCATGTTAACGTGCAAGCTATTTACTGATGATGGCTGCTTAATTCCTTTATTACTTTTTGGACACTTTAAAAGAATTTTTTGGAAACATAAATACATCTTCATCTACCCCCATTTTTCTTTATCTACCATTTTTCTGTTAATTCATAATAAAGGCCTACATCTTTTCACTAGTCCTTGCCTACATCAACACATACAAACACTTTATGCTATTGAACATTAGGACCCATGTCTTTAGTTGCTGTTCAACTCAGATCTTCATCAAAAACTTAAGAGAAAAAAATTAGATGAATTTTGTCACAGTCCAAATATTTGCTTAAATTTATGTCTGAAATTTTGTCATATACTTTAAATTGTGACATCTAACTCCAATGTAAGGTTCAGAAATTTATAAATTAATATGCTTTCCAAAGCTCTTGTAAGTTCTTGAGAATTAAATTTATGGTTCATGAACTCTCTTTTCTAATTAATTTACTTTTTTGACAACCTCTATGAAGTCTAGGCCTGCTGTCTCTCAGATCAATATATTCATCCCCTTTGTCTCCAGAGCCCTAAATATCTTGATAGTTTATCTTAAATTAGTTCACTGCTTTTCCTTTAACCTTAGAAATATTCTCTGTAAATATTTCAGCAGCAATGCCTTAAAAGAAATTAAACAAAAATTGAAAACACATTTCTTTTCTAAATTCAGTATTCAAAGGCACTACTTTCTTTGTGAGTTTTAAATTCCATTAGAAGTAACAAATTTTATTTTTTCTGAATGTTTCAATAGACCATGAGAGTAATCAAAAAAACTCAAAAAAACCTTTAAAAACGTCAATATTATAGAGCTTATCTTTTCATATACTTTCTCAGTCATTTTTATCTGGACTCTTAAGAAGATACAGAGGATTAAGTTCATTGAAACAAAAGTACTTCGGTGTGATAACACACACCTCTATCTCCAATATATGAACCCTGTAAGGAGTTTTAATGATATTATTTTTTATTAAACAATGAAAAGATATATAGTACAGCTGACATCATATGAGAGTTAATTCTGAGATTTTAAGGAACTCTGTCCTACTCAAGGTATGTTGCACTCAATTTTGTACAGGTGATAGTCCTTAAAGTTATGTAGTTGATGTTGTGCTCCTGGCCAATTATTTACACCAGATTGCTCCATGTTAATTCTATGTCAGATGATGCTACTAATAAATAACTCCTATGTAGTCGTTTGCCATCCAGTGACATTTGGGTTCTAAAGCAATTGGTTGTGAGGAAAGTTTTCTGTAGTCTCTCTTTGTGTAGTCCTACTAACCATAATTTTCTGGTTCTTTTAGAGCTGTCAACTCTATTGTTTTGAAATGTTAGGTCTTATCCATTTTTCATGAAGTTATTGGTTCTATTCCAATGAGTAGATACAGTGTTCAGATCAGTTGTAAGGGATAAAGTGGTGATCTAAAGATACAGTGTTCCAGATGATGAATTTGTAGAGTCTAAAATATGGTACAGAAGCACATTCAGCAGGATAAGCTGTATAATCCAAAAGCTGTAGCTGAACAGAGTGTCCTTGTACACAGAAGAGGGGAAAGGCATGGGCTGTCTGTCAGTCAGAACAATGCTAGTTATTGAGGACCAGATTTGCCTCTCAGGATATGCCTTCCAGATGCTATTACTGCAAGTTTTAGGCCAAACTTCCTTATTATTCATGCTCAAGGATGTTATACAAATTTTTATTTGCTTTAAACATTTTACTGATGTTCTCTAGCAAAGTTTTGGTTGTAAGGGGGCCTTAGGGGTGCCCTCTGAGAGAAGTAGATAGGGATGCCCCATGTGGGAGACAACTATTTCTGGACAACTCCAACAGACTCATCACAGGGCACAGCTGAACCTCTTGGCCCAGGTGGTGGCAAAAATGGGAAAAGATATTTAAGAAAGAACAAAACCACTGCACAGTTATGAGAGGGAGAAGTGAGGAAAATGTGAGAAGAACAATGCTGCAGACACCAAGGTAAGAGAAGAAGGAGGGCAGGAGGTGTTCCATGCACTGGAGCAGAAATTCCTCTGCAGCCACAGGAGAAAATCATAGTGAAGATCTTGTCCCCCTGCAGCACAAGGATGACCATTGTAGAGAAGATACTTGCACAGTAGCCTTGGAGGACTCCACACTGGAGCAGGTGGAGATGCCCTGAATGAATTTTCAGCCCCTGAAGGGTCCATGCTGGAGCAGGGTCCTGGCAGGAGCTGTGGCCTGCACAGAGGAACACATGCAGGAACCAGTTGCTGGCAGGAACTTCAGCCTGCGGGACACTGACACTGGAGTGGTCTGTTCCTGAAGGACTGCACTCCACTGAAAGGATCTGTGCTGGGGCAGCATGTGGAAGACAAAAGTGTTGGAAATGATGAAATGAAGTGAAGCCTTGGAAGAAGAGGTGGGAAGAAAGGTCATTTAGTTCAGTAGTTCGTTACTATTCTAATTTTTTTTTCTTTCAATAAATTAAATCAAATTTCCCCAAGTCAAGTTTGTTTTGCAGTGATGGTGAGCTATCTCCCTATAATTATCTCTGTCCACGAACTTTTTTATTGTATTTTCTCCCCCTGTTCTGCTGAAGAGGAACAGTGAGAAGGCAGCTGGGTAAGCATCAGCCAGCCAGCCAAGACCAGCCCGCCATAAATCTGTAGTAGTATATCAGACCAGAAACGTACGTTAGAGCTCGGACTTGAGTTTTATTCTAATTTTATGGCAAGGGTAGGTATTTTCATTGATGGGCTCATAATTCTCCAGTGTCTTTCCATTTTTCCCCACGTTAAAATAGGGAACAATTTCATCTTACAAATGGTGCAAAAGGGTAAGAAAGCACTGTGCATTTTCTTGAATCAAAATTCATTGTATGTGGCAGTAATCAAATAAAAGGGATGACAAAATCTTCAAGGACACAGAATGCATTTTTCTGTCAATTTCAGTGAAGTTCACCTGGCCCAGCTTCATACAGCTATTTACCTTCAGATTTCAGATATCTAAGTAACCTTTCAGTAAGAAAATATAATTACTTTTTGTATATATTTTTCTCAAATGCATACATCAAGAAAAATAAGCATAGGAGCATCTTTCTTTTCCCCTCAGAAGTATTTTAGATTGTCTCAAAAGGCACAAGGAGTATTTAAAATTATCTGCTTCATCAGAATATGACCTTCAGCAAGAAGCTGTCAACAAGCTAGTGAGATTGTCAGAATTATTAACTGGACCCCAGAGAACTCAATTGTAGGCAGTGGTGTGAGGTTTGAGAGTTACAGTATACAAATCAGACAGTGAACCTTTAACTTTGTTAATGATAACCATCACTCTAGAGGTCTAATCTTCGGGATAGTAGTTCAGCTGATTCATCTTTGTTCTGTGACAAAGGCATAGATTCCAGTGATTCATTACTTTTACTTTCCTATTAGCAGAATATTCGCTCACTCTAGGGGCTTGTGTAACAGAAATCCACAGTGAGAAGAAACACTTTGAGTTGTGCCAGGTATTTTCTGTAAGCAATTTAATTATTTTGGCTTCAGATGAATACTAAAATTAAGGAACTCTGCTATGCCTGTTATTCTCAGCTAAGGCCTGAGACAAGAGATAAAAACCTTAACACAAAGTACAAAGGCTGAGGAGCCATGCAGTAGTGTAGACTATACATGTCATACATGGCATTCTGACGTCATGGTTTAAAAAGCAGGAAATGATTGTCTCACAAGCACACAACAATCATTATCCACTCATCAATAGTCTTCCTCAGTGTTAGTCATTAAAATGCTTTCTCAAGAGACTGTTTTCCAGACAGGACTATGGACTCTGTAGACACCATTTCTCATTTCTTTTTTCACCATGATAAATTGGGAGGATCTGGACTGACCAAAATTGGTACCAGCATCGGTAGTTCTGCCCTGTCTCTATTAGTCTGTTTGGTGCACTTTTAGAGGGAATGATATTTCTGACTCAGTGAAATCATCCAACCATCTGGATTATCTATACAGTCAATAGAGAAAGACACTTTGTGACATTCCTGTCTTCCTAGGTAAAATGATTTGTATTCTGAAACTATTTATTTACTGCCTGTAAGAAAGATGCAGTTTGTTAGTTCTGATTACTTGATTGATCCTGTTCAGTTCAAAGATCTAGTTTAGACTAGATGCAACCCTTTGCTCTTACTAACTTAGGAATCTTAATTAAATAGTTACACTTAGGTAAAATGAATCCACACCTTCAGGGTGCACACACACACACATACACACATAGACACATGGTTCTTTTATTAGAAAGAGTTATATTAACCCTCCAAGAATAATGAATTTTTAATATTAGCATTGATACAAAGCATTCTCCTGTCTAGACTCCAGACATGTGTCAGTAAACAGAAGCAATCCCTCATTCACCCAAACACTGTGATAGAAAAGCCAATTTTTCAGTCTACACATGACTTCCATCAGTCAGCTACTCAAATTAAGATGAGATATAGGGACTCAAAATGATAGCAGTCAATGAAAAATCTATCTCTGTGAATGGCAGCAATAATAATTCAGAGAATATTGTTATCAAGCCTCACGTTACTATTTTTTCTGCCAGCAGTTGAAATACCACTTGTTGAAGAGAAATAGTTCATAGCAGTATGAATGCCTAGGTATATTTCAGCAAGTCCTAATTCAGTTTGAGCTCCCTTGAATACATTATATGTTGCAATAACTTTGTTCCCTCCCCCTCTCCCACTTCCTCCATCAAACCAATTTTTAGTAAAATGTACTTTTTTACTTTCAAAAGAGTTAGACTGTATTAGCAAAATTTCTATTATTCCTACTATCAATACTCTAAAATTTTACAAGGGGAAGAAAGAGAGAGTCCTTCAAGTAAAGCTCAAAATCTGTCACAAATGCATCATATCTTTGTGTGGTTGTTGCATTCCAAGTAATGAGGAGCAGTAAATTCACTCTAAATTAAAAAATAGGAAAAGCCATGTATTTTTTTACTTTATGACAGTATTTATTGACACCTTACTTCCTACTTAGAAGCATTATCAAAGTTATTCCAAATAAAAAAACAGTCTGCAGTGAGTGACTGTTTTTTTACAAATTTTAAGGGCAGATGATTCAGTTCTTGATCTGAGCTGTTAGTTTTAACTGCCTAATAATATGTATAACTGCTGTGGCATTCTTGGAGTCTTTGCTGCTGACCTGTCATTGCCTGTTTGAGTTGGGTTTTTTTTGTTGTGATCAAAACACACAACTTGTGTTGTTTTTGTCATCATTTATTGTGATGTTGGGGAAAGTGATGTATATGTATCATTTAATTGCATGTCCCATTATCTAAAAAAGAATCAGAGGGTATGATCTTGAGGCAGCAAAAATAAGTTCGAATCCATTAACTTTAATAAAGTTGTAAGCTTCTAGTCTGTACCATGAAGATACTTACCTCTGACATTCAATAACCATTGAATTTGACAATATTTAGCACAAAATTATAAGGTTATAAACAGAGGCCTGTAAAAGAGGAAAAAACATTTTAATAATTAAACAATTAAATACTTAGATAATTGAATAATGATTTGATCCAAACCTATTATAGCTATGACAATCTCCTTGCTGAAGAAGCATTTCCCAGATCAGGAAATTCACATCTGTTAATCTCCGAAGGGTGAAAATATTGTGCCAACTTTTTTCCTTATAAATCAGGAATATTTAATCTGAATAAACTCTCCTGAGCTTCTTAGCATTTTGTACTGCAAAATTCATAAAACTGCAGAGACAATATTAGATACTAAATCATCGCTCCAATTAAAATATTGATAGTAACAATTATGAAAGTTTGGGAAATAATTATATGATATTTACACTTTGTATTTTGAACCATCTAGTTATGTTTCCTGTATTTATCCATCTCCTCACATATTTTGAAGCTGACTTAAAATTAAATTATGTGGTACATTTTCCATATTATATTTCATTAATAGACAAGATTTAAATACAGAAAAGTGAATATTATTGGGCAGTTAGTTTTCTGAAAAATTATATGAATAATTTAGGTGATTTATTGTATGGTATCACACTAGAAAATTAGTCAGATTTTCAAATCAAAGTAAAAGAAAAACATGTACATCTGACAGTTTTGAAGTTGTATTTAGCAAGCTGTATTTTATTAAAATATATTTTTGTGGACTGTACTGAGATTTGGATGTTTATAATGTCTCTTTTTTTTAGGGAAAAAAAATTTCATGTGTATATTCAGGTACATGTATTCAGATCAGTATCTGTAACCACAGTAATCTAATCTTAGTTCCAGAAATTTCTTACAAGTTATCTTAAAACCTGAGAAAATTCTTTAACTCTGCAACATGAAAGTTCCTTATTAATTGCAGAATCTGAGGAATCTTGTCATTTCTTCAGAACTTACCATATATGTGGATAGGCTAGAGCATATATTATTGTTCTCAAGAACATTAACTTTCAGATGGCAACAGATTATTTACATAATTTTTCACACCAGATGTTACCTCACAATTTGAAGCAGTGAACACAAGTTACTAGAAAAATTTTCTCATTTCTTTTAGTTAAAGTCACTTTTAGAAAGGAAATGGTCCACCCCAAGGCAGTGTTTGATCAATCACACTAGTACATAGAAATTAGGTGAAGATAAACTCAGTTTAATTCTGTGGTCTGAAATCTATGTTATATATTGAATGCATATAGTAAAAGCAGTGTTATGTATGTTTGACCCAGTTTTATCCAACCTTCTTTTAACAAACTGAAGCAGAGACTTTTGCATGACCTGGCAAAAAAGTAGAAAAAGAGAAGCAAATAAAAACATCCTGAAATTTTAGTAATATTTTGCTTAGTGGTAATGCATCTGATCAGTGTGGAAGGATTTTCTGTCATTAGTTAGATTTTTGAAATTACTGACTAGGTTCACTTTTCTTCATATATTTCACTCAGTCTTGAACTGTATTATATAAAATATTGCCACATCTCAAATTATAATTACTTGAGAATGTAGTGGTCTTCTGCCTACCCAACCTTTCCCTGAACAGTCAAGAGCCATGCTTCAAGTTTTACATAGCAGGAGACAAAAGGAGAAAAAATTTTGTTTCTCATACATAAGCTAATAGTTTGGTATAAAGCTTAAGCACTTGTAATTGAATCACTTTATTGAGTAGATTTAAAGTTTTCCTAGGTGAAACATTCAAACAAATACTCAGAATAAAATAACATATGCACAGTGTCTACTGGATCTAATTCCCATAAAAAAATATTTGATTATACTCTTACATGTATTGCAGATCTTCTGTGACTTGACATGTCTTTTAAAATGGTTTCCTAATTTAAACTTCTAGGCAGTATGCTCTACATCATCTTGAAAATACATTAAAAATTCACAAAAGTGTACTTGGTTTAATTTTCTGTTGTTTCAATAATCCTTCTAGGTAGCACAAAAATCCAATTCTTTTTTTTGCAGTTGTGCTTTCAGCTCTCCTTCCCACGAGTCACCAGGGCATATGATTTTCCTGTCATCTGGACCAGAGTAAACAACCAGGGGAAGAATGAATGTTCCAGCAGTGCCCTCTCTATTGGTGTACTACTAGAGCCTGGAAAACTTGATTAATTCACTGGGTCTATAGCTTTCAGATCTGGCTCTTACAAAGTTTATCAGTGACTGTAATATTAGCCCTGCTATGAGGACCTTTGTGAAAGCGAAAAATAGCAGGCATCCATTTCATGCTTTTATCAAAAGCACTATTGATGAAAAGGTCTCAAACACTGCAGTGTGTTTGGGGTTTGGCCAGCTACACTCCTAGGCATGTTTATATGGCAAGTGAAAGGCTAAATATCATTGCACCAGTGCCAAAGCAGTTTCCTCTCCTTGGCGGCTACTGACTAAAAGTCATCTTCCTGAGACTGGTAGGGTGGCTCTGTCCTGCTGTGCTATGACATTTCTGAGTACTGTCCTTTTGCAGCTAATATCATTATGTATTTCCTTCATGCACTGAACATGTTGACAAAATAAATCCAACTGAGGAGAAGCACCCGGTATTATAATTTTCCATGCCTCTACTGAAAATGTAAATCAAATTTAACCTCAGCAGTTTACTGTTTCATTTAACGAAAAATATGTGCAAGCCAATAAGAGAAACATCAAGTCAATGTATTTTAATAACGTGATTTTTAATGTTGTGATATTGTGACACAGGGGAATTCTAAAGATTCATGTGCACTGGTCTGAAACATTATTATTAAATTATAGTCGGTGCATTTTCAAATATGTATGGAGCAGTATATATTTGGTTATTTCTACAGAGTATCTAGCTGCAAAAATACATTAAGAGGATTAAATATTTAGAAAGGTGCCTAGCTTTACAGAGTCGGGTGAATTTATGTTGCAGCATACTGTGCTGTTCATATAGGCTCTGTCTGCATTATTTAGAAATTTTCTATGTCATAATCTTGACTGCGATTTCACACACGATGTTATAGCATCTAAATTCTGACTTCAGGCAACAGGTATCAGAGCTCTATGTAAAACTCATCTGAAGCAAAGGAAGGTTATTGTGCTACTGAGAAGTCAAGGACAGAGGAATGCTTCACTATTGTGTCAGACCTCTGACAGAGTGGCTTGTCAGCTAAAGAGCATTTTTCCTGACTTCCAACTGTTGTCATCTGTAAACAGAACAACAAAACAGTTGTAATGGAAAATGAGCACTTTCACATCAAAGTGGAGGTAACAGATCAGAATTGAGCGATAGTCTCTAAATTTGTCATGTTACAATTTCAGTGTAAACATGAAATCCAGACAAGTTGTATGTGTGCCATCAATTGAGTCTTTCTCTATTATGACTTGCTGCATCATTTGTGTGGGACTGAGTAGGACCTTGGTCACTTTCTTTATATCAAGCAGTTGAATACTTCAGGCATCTTAAATAGGAATTGTGACATTTCTGAAAAGAACCTAAACACCAAGTTTCATTCTGTAAATCTGAGATCCTAAAGGCCTTCTCTTCTTCTTAAGAAGCAGTGGTATATAAAACTTTTTATTGTCTTGTACTAAGTAGTTCTGTCTTTTTTCTTGTCAGAAATAGAAGTTATTGTGTGAGCAGCAGAGCACAATGTGACAGACTGGCAGATGCTCATTGTCTGTTTTAGTGAATCCTGAGCTGTGAATGGCTCCACTGAGGAACAGCACTTTGCTTTCTGTTGCATCAGAAATTGATAGTCTCCTACAGCAGCGTCTATGGGCAGCCATGGAAGTACATTTCTAAGTAGCAGCATTCAGAGCTGCTGGATCTTCATTGTAAGATGTGTCAGAACCAGTTAATTTGTGAAATCTTTAAATTCTCTGAGTAGATTAGTATTTGTATTGTCAATAGAGTTCACATTGCTTCTACAATATGTCTTATATCTGAAAAGAATGCAATAGAATCACTGAGGTTGAAAAAGACAACTGAAATGAGTCCAACTATTAACTTAACACTGTCAAATCCACCACTAAACCTTGTCAGTAAGTGCCACACTTACATGTGTTTTAAACACTTCCAGGGATGATAATGCAACCAATTCCCTAGGAAGCCTATTTCAATGCTTGACAACCCTTTCAGTGAAGAAATTTTTCCTCAGATCCTATCTAAATCTTCCCTGGAACAGCTTGGGGTAATTTCCTCTTACCCTATTACTTGGAAGAAGACACTTACCACTTTGATATCAGCACTCAACTCAAGCAGCTGTCAGGATCTACCAGATCTGACTCTTGTTTGTCCTAAAGATTCCCTGTGGACTTGTCTTTATATCCTTATCTGGAGACTTGAAGTCTGAACCTCATACGGAGAAGACTGACACATTGCAAACACCAACCAGACATCTCTCTATGGGCCTGCCTACAGGGATGACATATCCAGTCCGGAAGTTTGGAAAGTCCTCTGGAAAGTAGCAGGGTGTGTCTGAATAATTTCCAGCTGTCATTGGAAATTAACCTTAATTTTTTGCTTTTAGGAAGGCTACTTTGATTCCAAAGGGCTTATTTTTTCAAAATAAGGGACCTAAGGCCTCTTTTCTGGTTTTACAAAGAGTGAGCCTTGCTCAGTTAGGTGCCTACCCATCCTAGCTTTCAAATGATCCAAGAGCTTAAAGGTTCAAGTCCTGAGTCACTCATCAAAGCTGGTGGGAAATTCTGGAGTTCTCAGTCACCACTATATTTTATACCTGTTCTGAGTGGCTTTCTGTCATCACACACAGATTTTGTGGATTATCTTTCTAAAGAACTTAACTTCTCTATGAAATTGATAGGGAATGAATGTGCCTATTTGTGGCTCTGTGAGTTATCCTGCTGGGCTGTATCTAATTCTGACACACTGTGAAACCACTTAAGCTACATCAGTTTATGATGAACCAAAATGAAAGCAGAATCCATTCAGGTCAACAATGTTACATTTTTATATATCAGTGTCATATCAAAACTGAAATATAAATTTGCAGTATTACTTATGCTCAAGATATGAAGATGGCAGTATGAGCAAAATTCTCTAGGATGGTAAAGGATTTCTTCCCCTGAAATACAACTCCAGTGGAAACTGTGCCATGGTCAAAGTCCTTGAAAGATTCAAATTGTCATGTAGCATGCAGGGAAATTACACTGACGCAAGGGACCATTGCAGTTCAGTGAAGGAAAAAACACAAGTGGAAAAGTACAGAATTCCAAAACATTAAAAATCAATGTTGTTAGGTTAAAAGACATGTCAAGTTGATACACCACAAACAAATCTTGAAATGATGTAAAATGACACGTTTAATTCAGTACTCAGAATGATAATATGGTGAAATAACTCATTCACCCTGTTTGCATGATAAAAGAAAGTTCAATGATGGTGCTTATTTTTTCTTTTTTCTTTTTTTTAATCAGGGGTTGTTGTACTTTAATTTGAAAGGTTGGTTTTTTACACCCCTTTTGACAATAGAGTTAGGCTAACCTGCTAACTCCTAGATTAGCAATGCCAGCTCTTAAGTTTGCACCCTAGTGGGCAGGTGCTGTGTTTGAGATCATGATTAAGAGATCATTTATTGATATTTCAAACAACTCAGGAAGTGAAAACTAAAACTTTTAAAGTTATCTCTACTCCATTTTTCCTTCTAACATGCAAGCTCTCCTGAGTGGTTTTCATTTGCTCTTTTTTCAGGTCATTTAGTTTCTTATTTTAGCCATTATTCATTAAATATTAAATTTAAAGCATTTGATCAGCGTGCTCAGAGCTGGCAACGAGTCAGATCTAAACATTATATCTTACTGATTTGCTCTGTCATTGTAATTTCTCTAACTGCTAAATGAATTATAGGAGAACACTGTAATGCAGAAAAGACCTTCTCAAACTCACCCATGAAAAACTGACATAAATCAGTGGGAAAGATATAACAACAACAAGTTTTTATCCCCATTCTAAATCAGTAGGATAAAATACACTTAAATTGAAATAAAGTACACTGGAATAAGCTATTTTTGACAGAGTTCAGAATCTCTAAAACTCAAAATACTGTATTCTAGATTGATTCTCTTTTCATACTTTTTCCACCATTTATGGATACAAGAAGAAGCTATGAAAATCTGTATCAAATATGAAGAAAGAATTCTGAAATAATCTCTTTAAGATGGTGAACTTCCCTTTTAGGATCCAAATTGCTGCTGGGTGCTCTATCTGAGAAACTCTCAGTTTTCTTGTACCAGATTTTACTATAGCTACTATCCGACTATAAGCAAGCATTTGCTGTCTTAGCATCTTCCTAGAATCAACTTGAAGGTGACCTTTTATCTCCAGCTTTCACAATGCAAGGGAGGTAAATGAGTTGCAATACATAGTTTCTGTGCAGCTTTAGGAAATAGGGGTCCTCTTGCAACCAGAATTTCTGGTAGACTGGACTGACTAGGGACGCTGAACTGGGACAACAGGTTTTTGCTACCCCAACACATGGCAGAGGAACAGGAGGTTTGGAGGTGAACTAGACAGTGACTTAGGAATGTAGACTTTTAGACATCAGGCAACTTAAACCAAACAGTAAAAAAATAATCCCATTGTGCCTCCCCTAAGAGTCAGTACCATAAGATATTCACTAAAAATGTGCTGCAATGAACCACAGCTGTATGAGCTATAAACTTTTTTGTCACTTGTATATATTTTCTAAATTATTCACGTTTACTACTTCTCTCCATGTCCTTTCTCTGCATGTCCCAGCTTGAATTATTAAGACTTCCTTGGCTCACAGTAAAATTCACCACTGACATAATTCAAACTTATTTTACTGGCCTTACCCAAGAGAAAATGATCAAAACCCAATGCCTGCATTTAAATTAAAGACATTAATGTATTTGAAAAATTCCATACATACAAAGGAGCATGTTACATGAGATCTGCCTGTCTTTCCGCAAACCAAGAAGTCCAAGAAGTCATTAAAATCCTTTCTTGTCTCCAGGTTCTTCACAGGGGTGAGTATAACAGCATTTTTTCTCTCTCACTGTTATCCAGCTAGGCTGAAACAGTCACAGATTTTGACATTAAGGGCATAGCTAAAAAATCATATGCATACTCCATTGTTGATTTCCAAAGACAGATTCCTTAGCACTTTTTCATTTGACTTTACTCTTTCCATTGATTCGTCTGAATTTTAGTAAGAAAGTGAAGTTGTGCATTTTAAATTGAACTAATTTTAGTATTGTTGATGTAAGACAGGCCATTGAGGCTATTTCTAGTAAATACAAATCTGGTAAAACCATTAAACTCAATCCAGATTTGCTCATTTGGTCAGAGCATGGTGCTGCTAGTACCAGAGTTGTAGGTTCAATCCCAGTATGGCTTGTTCACTTCGGAGTTGGACTGGATGATCAATGTGGGTCCTTTTCAACTCAGAATATTCTGTGAATCTGATACATTCAGCCTAATTGCTGAGTAGGGAAATAACTCTTGTCCAGTCTTAGGGTGTTAATACCCTTAACTTTGCAGTCATTCAATAGGTTCCTGGTTCTGCAGATATTTCAGAAACAGACTGTCCATTAATTAAATTTCCTGCAGCAAGCTGCAACAAATTAGTCGCTGCACTAACTAGATATTCCACCACAGTTTTGATGAATAATAAATGGTGAGAGTGTTTTTTATTAGTAAAACAAGACAGGTCTACCTTTGATTTTTGGTTCCAACTTATAAGCATCCGACACTATCAGAATGCACAGAAAATCGGTTCAACTGCTTAATATTATCATAATTATGTTATTCATCAGCTATTAAATGAAAAATACTGTCTCTGGCTTTGTCTGCAAAAGTATCTGCTGTTTATACAGTCTTGTTGTAGTATTAAGCACAAACTCAGAGGAAAGACCCTCAGTGATAATCTATGGAATGAAAAAAAGGGCTTTCACTTTTTTTCACATTCACAGGATGGAATAAAACATGGAAAGAATTGTAACAGCTTGAGAGCTAAACAAATTGATTCTTATTGCATTTCCTTGTGCAAATTCTAAGTCATCTGTGCCTCTGAGTTCCTGCAAAGAAATAATACCTCTTAAAATCAGTAGACTAACAAACCCTGGGACTAATAGAGCTGGAGTTTTTTCAGACTTCTAGCTTCTTTGATTGACTTTTTAATTGACTTACACTAAAACTTTTTTTAATATCTGTCATACAACTATTACCTGCTCCAACACAATTTGTTAGTGAATTGTGAACAATAGGAATTAGCAGACTAGTATTGAAAGCTGTTCCTCTTCTGTCCTGTTAAACTATCTTAATCAATGAATTTTCCTTCTTTTCCAATTCTCTCCTCATCCTACAGGGGTGGAGTGAGCTGTGTGCCTGCCCAGTTACGCCAAAACAGTTCTTCATGTTTTCATGCAGCTGAGTTGACTGTCATAATTATTTGCTGAAGGAGTGCATTTTAAACTGATACTGCAGGATATGAAAGGCAGAGAATTTCTATGTCTCTAATCATTGCTATTAATACCAGAAATCTCCAGTTCTTAGGGACAGTCATAGAACTAGAAAACACCCAGTTTCTGGTCATCCTTTCAAAACTTTTTGTATTTAAAAGACCCCAAACTTTAGAACAAACTGCTCAAAGAATAATTTCCACAAATAATTCTAGGGAATATTTTTAGTATAATAAACATGTTTGACGAGATAGGGATTGCGGAGGGAGATTTATTTTTACATAGAAATGTAACAAAAAATATTTATTAACTATGAAATATGGTTATTTGATTCTTGGCTTTCCATACTAACTTGTGGTAATTTTCTGCCTCAAGCAAGCAGTAGTAAATGGTAACTCATGTCAGAAGACACATTGGCTGAATTACTGATTTAGAGAATTTAAACTCTATATACAAGAGGGCATACTAAAGGTAAGAACCAAAGCTGTATGAGCACCTACCTTTGACTGTGAAGAGAAAGTAAACATTTCCTAACTACATGTTTTAGGATGTCTAACAATAAAGATTTTTGCCTTCTCTCAGCCTGAATAATTGAAGGGGAAAAAGCAAAAAAGGAGAAATCAAGTGAAATAGAACCCTTTGCTACCAGTAAGCATTTGTTTTCTTAAAAGTGGTTTCTTTTTTCTGCCTGATCAAAAGAGTATGAGCTGTAGTCATAGAGATCCAATCAGGAATCATCTCTTTAAAATGGTGGATTATCAAGCTTCAAAACAGAGCATAACAAAGCCATGTAAAACAGATACAGGCAGCCAAGCTGGCATTACAAACAACCAGTTCAATTCTATAGAATTTATTAGATAAAGCAAAATCCTCAAGCTAAAAATCTAATTTAAAGCAAAATAGCTATATCACCATGGCCTTGATCCTAAGCTAATAAACCCTGTCAAACTTGATTTGGCACCAGAGAAAAACAGCTCAGATATATTGGCACAATCAGTTATGTGAAGACTCATTTGTTCAGGCAGACCATCATGCGGTCACTGCAGTTTTCATCTATCCCGTTTCATGGTATTCTGTCAGATCTCATAACTTCTTCAGGAACGAGATGCATTGGGGAGTGGATTGCAAACTTCTCAGCCTGGCTCCGTTGGCACTAGATCAGATCCACCCCCCTGGAATACATCAGGCCCATATGGTTTGGGATGAAGGGGACCAAATGGTACATATGCAAGCATCAATTTTCCTATAAGCAAAATCTTTACCAGTAAAACCAAAACTCAAAGGCTTGAAAATCATCTTTTAGTCACCTTTTCTTGCAAAAAATATAATATTGAATTTCTGTGCTGTTATCCTTAATAGAGGATCTGGAAATATATATGGGTATCAAAACATCAAAACGTAAAAACATAAAAGTTGAAGCAAAACTTTTAACACATGGTTGTACCAAGAGTGGTAGGAGAGATGCCAGTCAAATAGGCTATATCCCCTGTGTTTATTTGGATTATAGAGAAGCCTCTTGCAACAACCCTGCATTTGAGCTCCAGCTAAACACATACCTGACAGGCCACTTGACCATGGAAAGCCATTGCCAGAGAAGGGAAAAAGTGTGAGGAGGAAGGAGCAGCAGAGAGCTTTATAAGTTGGCTGCCACTCCCCATTCTTTCTCCCTGATACTGTCAGGGTCTAGAAGGGAAGGTGGTAGAGAAAATGAGTTTTATCTATTGAGACTGATTAAAAGGGGCATGGGTGGGTGTCAGGTGTTTGAATTTTTTCTGAGTCTGTTATGCCTGTGACAGTAATTGACAAATTATTTCCTTGCCTTTACCTCAACCCAAGAGCTTTTTCATCTTATGTCCTTCCTTCGTCCTGTTGAGGAGGGGGAGTCAGAGAGCAGATGGGTGGATGTCAGGCAGCTGGCCAAAGCCAACTCACCTCAAGCATATTTATTACTATTTTAGTAATCTCAAGAAAATAATGTAAATGTGTCAATGTGGGGTATAGCACAAAAGACAGAGAGGAGTGCTTAAGCTATAGAGTACTACCGAGATGAAAGAATGTATACCTTCACAACTGATCATTAATTTATTTTGAAAATTAAACAATATATGTCACTGCCAGAAGAAATGTGTCAGAATCTTTCCACAAGGGAGCATGCATACAAAAGAAAGAGGGGGTTTAAGTTCATGCTGGATCTTGTTGAGATCCACGAATTGCATGTCATGATTCAGACATTTCTGTGCTCCTTCTCCTCTTCATTGCTTGGTAAATTCACCTTTCTGTACACCACTTCCTTACTGCAACACCGCTTCCTTCTGCAACCCCACTTCGGTTCTATGTATTGGCTGATTTTATGTTAAGGTAAAAGGTTGTCAATTCTCAACTGAAATACTGCTCAGTGAGATTCTGATATATTTTAAGTAATAATAAAAGCCATGTAGGGAACAACACAGCTAACTTATGCAGTTTAGATTTTCTTGGATGCAAATCATGGTTTCAGGCATTTAGCCAACATCAGGATGGGCCATGGTTTCTGCTGGGATATTTTCTTTCTTTCTTTATAGTATGTTTCATAGATAGCATAGTAATGTGCATAAAGATTAATTTCATAAAATAGTGTAACACTTTGCTTAACAATTTTAACAACTCCTGCATATTAATTTTTCATTCCCTCTTAAAATATCACTACATTTTATCAATTTGTGCATGCATGATAAAAAATTATTAGTAGTTTTGGTTTTTACATCCCCAGCAAGAGAAATTTCCAGTTTCTCACAATATTTTCCTTCTTTCCTGTTGGAAAAAAATATTTATAATTTCCAAAATTCTTGACATTCTTTTTCCTCTACTATCTTTCTCCTTTTCTGTTTGATGTGTTCTGTTATTTGGGAAAAAAAAAAAAAAAACAAACCAAAACTACAGTTACATTTTGGACTGTATCTATAAAATCACCATTCCCTTTTAAATGTCTTCCCCTGAGATGTCGTTTAGAGTTACAAGTTGCTTAGAGCTACAGGGTTTCGATAATACAAAGTTTAATTATATTGCAGAAAATCACTAGTGAACTAATTCTTCTTCACATCCATTGGCAGAACTCTCAGTGGAGTCTATAGGAGTTTCACTTGCAAAAGAAGTGCATATTTCCTCTTCAGATACATGATAGAAATGCCATGAAATTGTTAGAGACGTTCCTGTAAAATATATATGACATTACACAAGACTTTCGATTTCTAGAAGTTCCTAGGAAGATCTGTACCAAAATAGTTTAGAAGAAATGGAACCATTTTGTCTCTACATTGCTCTAAATCTTGTAATAATGTACAGACTGAAAGAGAATGCCTACAGTAGAAATTTAACCATGCCGTGAACACCCTCTGGCCCATAAGGTCAAGTTACATGGTGTATCATGAAGCACTTTTTTCCCCTCAAAAGGGGATGGCCAGATCCAAACTGAGAATGGTCCCTGACACACGCAGTTACCTTGACAATGCAGTAATTGTCTGGGAGACTGTTTGGCACAAACCATGCCAGGAACTAAAACTGTGCTAAAATTTAAACAGTGTCCACAATCACAGGCTGTTACAAGCTCACATTCTGAACCATTTTATTTACTTGTATAGGCATTATCCATGAAACAGCATAAGTCATCCAGTTCAATCTCTCTCAGTCACAGATAGCTTTGTCATTGATAATTATAAAAGAAGGATGCATATATCTTCCAAAAAGGCTCCTCCACTCTCCAAAATACTGCAAGATACAAAAACACACCTCAGATACCTCACAAAACATTTTGAAGTTCTGAAGAGAACATGTATGATACATATCACTAATGAAGTAATTTCAAACAGGTTATGAGTGTAAGACCACAAAAGTGTTGGTTCCTTTCCACTGGACATATGGAGGTAGATCCTATGATGACAGCAAGCACAGATGTCTCTCTGGCAGACGTCTGAAGCTTCATGAGATAAATGTCATCCTGAACCCTTAATACCATGAACCTAAGTTTTGTCTCTTCTTTAAAGGAGCTCACCTCTCTTACATCATGTAGTCTCTGCTGTACAGTATAAAAGCACTAATTTAAATTCCAATGTAACGTTCTGAAAGCTGAGGTTTCACAATAAAACTTTTTTACTATCAAAATTATAAATTTCAAGATTGTATCTAATATGATCATTGTTACCATATCACTTTTTATTCCAACTTGGATTGTATTTGGATAAACAAAATGAGCTCTCTGAAGACAAAAAACGGGTAAACTATTTCCTTTATGCATTAGACCCTAGTTAATAGAATTCTTGGGAAACTCAAGAAAAGTCCTTAAATGTTCAGCTATTTCACTCAATAATATTTCACTCAAAATACACTTTCTAAAGCTCAACTTGCCTTCCTGAAACTCAGCACATTATAAAACGGCCAAAGAGCAGTTTATTTACAGGAACAGAGATTTCTCCTTTATATTTATGCATCCTGTGGTACAGACCACGGTGTGACAGGCTGTGCCCCTGCAGCCCATGGAGGTCCCCATGGCAGAGCAGGGATCCACCTGCAGTCCCTGGATCCACCTGCAGTCCCCACCATGGCAGAGCAGGTGGTTGCACCTGAAGGAGGCTGTGACACTGTGGGAAGGCCATGCTTGGAGCACTCTGTTCCTGAAGGATGGCACCCTGTAGAAAGAACAAAAGTAAGGGATCCATGCTGAAACAGTTTGTGGAACTACAGCCTATAGGATGAACCCATGTGAGAGAAGTTCATGGAGCATTGTCTCCTGTGGGAGGGACACCACACTGGAGCAGGAGAAGAGTGTGAGGAATCCTCCCCCTGAGTAAGAAGGATCAGCAGAGACAATGTGCGATGAACTGACTGTACTCTTCATCCCCCATCCTTCTGCATTGCTTGTGGGGAGAAGGTAGAGAAAGTTGGGAGTGAAGTTGAATCCAGGAAGAACAGAAGATTGGGGGGAAGGTGCTATAAGATTTGGCTTTATTTCTTATTGTCCTACTCTGATTTGATTGGCAATGAATTAAATTGATTTTTCCCCAAGTCAAGTCTGTTTTGCCTGTGTTGGAAATTGGTGAGTGATCTCTCCCTGACCTTATCTTGACCCACGAGCCGTTTGTCCTAATTTTCTCTCTCTGTCCAGTTGAGAAGGGGGAGTGATAGAGAGGCTTTGGTGAGCACCTGGCATCCAGCCAGGGTTAACTCATCACACAAGCATATTTTGTCATGCAATTGTTTTTCTGTAATAATTTTTTAACATAAAAGTTTATTATATTTAGTCAAATACAAAATAGCATAAGAACATGCAACTTGTCTATTCTTAGGACTTTTTTTAGGTACCAGCATTTTTATGGAAAATAAGCAATATTTTTCCTACTTAAAGTATAAATTTTTTTCTGTAATTCCCTTTAGGAGGATTAGAAGCTTCTTGAAAGAAAATGTTCTGGATTTAAATGTTCTATGAGAAAAGGAGAAATATTAACTGTATCTTTGACTACATCTGTTTTGATCTCTCTATACAGTCAGTTCAGTAAAGCACTTTGGATGCAAGCAGAAATGAACAGGCCTTAACTGTATAATGAGGACCCTTACCAATCTTACAACACTGAATCCAGTAGTAGGGCTTATACAGAAACAATATGCTTCTTTTTGCCTTTTTCTAAAGGAGCCCTTTGTTCTTGAAACTATAAATTACCTGAAGCATAAACTAAATTTTGCTAAGTATCTAGAAGGAAGCTCTTTAAATGCTAATATGATGCCCAACAATATCATGGGCGTTTTGTATCTGACATCTAATTTTCTAATATTTGATATTGTCCATTGAGGTAAACAGAAAGTAGAATACATGCACCCTTTCTGGTGAAAAAAAAAAAAAAAAGAAAAGAAAACAAGGAAGATAGGACAAAATTTATTGTGTTTTAAAAAGTTAAGACATGAGCCTGTTCTGAGGAATTTTTCCACGAGGAAGCTTTATTGATAATATTGCACTGAGTATGGTACAGCCCCTCTACCTTCCTTCTTTTCAGGATTGTCTGTCACTCTCAATGTGAATATCAGCTGTATGCCTTCACAAGAAATTAGTTGGATTTTCAAACCAGAAGACACAATACACTGTTCAATCTAAGTAATTTTTTTTCCTTCCAAAATGAAGCACTAGCTTTTATAGGAGCTTTCCAGATCTCTTTCTCAACGAAATATTTTTTTGTACTCCACTAATATCAAGACATTCTGTTACATATCTAATTCTCTCAATAATTCTGTCACATAAAGCATTTATCAGCTTCAGAATTTGAACCTCTATGTAGCATGTTTCCCAGAATTATGTTATTTTCTGGTCCACTTTGTGATTTCTTGAAATACTGTTTTCTTATGAAGGAGTAAAGCACAGTCTACAGTGGA
Organism: Orthonyx spaldingii; assembly: GCA_013397795.1. Classification (NCBI taxonomy): domain Eukaryota; kingdom Metazoa; phylum Chordata; class Aves; order Passeriformes; family Orthonychidae; genus Orthonyx; species Orthonyx spaldingii. The sequence goes on from VZTJ01000801.1 coordinate 458,142, forward strand.
ACTTAAAAAAATAACTGTGAAAGCAGAATTAAAAAAAAAGGTGAATTACCATACAGTAACTCTCTAATAATGGCCTGACAGTACCAAATTAATGGGAAAATAATGACTGCAGTGACATTTGTAGATATATTTATAAAATTATGTCACACAAACTTTTTTTTCAGACAAGACATTTTATATCTGTCTGGTGGGATTTTTTTTCAGTTTGGAGAACAAGTATGAAATATAAAAAATTGTGGCTTATGCTTGACTTTTTGAGCCACTCAACCTTAATAGGACCTTATATTGCTTCTGCTTCTATTTACTTTTCCAGTTTTTTTATACCAGCTTTTAAATTATCCCTTTGCAAGAAGCGTCTGAGTTTCAGTTTACGTCCCCTGAGTAGCTTAGGGCATGCAAAGTACCTTTCACTTGGCAGTCAGATGAACAAAATGTCCAGTTTCTCCTTCTTCAGATTTCCCTTGCGCTGGAATAATTACTGTAAATAATCCAAAGATTATGTTTATTTGTGTATGCACATAATGTGAAATAAGGAAAACTTGAACGTGTTGATATCAAGAATCTCACTAGGAAAATATTCTCCCCATGCTCTCTGTGTAGTCTCCTGGTAACTGAGGATTCAGCAACCCACGATGAGAAGAAGATGCCTGTCTCTTCCCACTGACAATGGAGGGAGTTTATGACAACTTCTTTCTCATCAAGGGCACTTTAGGTCTTAACCTAAGTGAGGCTAAACTAGATGAACATGTACAGGACATTCTCCTCTATCTGACCCTGTTCTTCCCTCAACACTGGTCTCTTGTCTGAGGTAATAAGTCCTCTGCAAGTGGAACTATACATAAACGAACAGGACCTTGAGAGGCTTCCAAGCATTTTTGCATTTTAAAATATTACTCAAAGAGTTAGAAGTTTCTATGGAAGAAACCATGATTCAAGAAGGAATTATCAAGGGACCTAGGTGCAGGAAGTCAATTGGGATGGTGTTTGATTACTAGCAGTTTCTGTAAAGTTCATTCTAGAATAATCTAATGTTTTAATTTTCTTACTGAATCATTATTTTATGGTCTCTCATAACAGCTACAGCAATTATAATAACAGTTACTATTGCTAATGATAATTTAAACTCTAAGTCTTCAGGCAATTTATTGTGGGTCTATTTCTGATATCCTATCAATGGCAAATGAACATCCTTAAACCTTTACATTCCAATCACACACTATTCGTACCAACTTATATCTCATTTTGTAAAGTCTTTCAAGTATCAGAAGCATCTCTTAGAAATGTGTTAAAATTCTCTCATTTACATTCAAATTATGCTTTCCTTTCACTTTTAAATTCTTCTCTTTCAATTGTAAAGTTTATATAACCCATGTCACTTGGCAAGAGAGAAAAAAAATGGGACTGATATATATTAAGAGGAACTAGGTGATGATGTAGATTTGAAAAGTGCTGTTACTATGCATGCAATTTACATTCATATTTGAGTTTTTCTAAGGAATTGGTTTTGATAAGTCATGGGTTCGGATTTTGACTTTTCATTTAGAAATATAATACATTTTTATTCATGGAGAAATTTGTTTATTCTGTTAGAAAGAAGTGAATTAATTCTTTCTGGATTTGTTGTAGGTTTGCCTCTTAAGTTATGGAGTTCCTTTTAAAGTTTGGATTAACATTCTACCTAGACAAGATCTGAAAGTTGTTCCAGCTTTATTGACATACTGGAAAAGAAATGAAAAGTTGAACATAATCATTCAAAACATAGATGACATCTCAGTAGTACAAGTATTGCAGCATTGGCAGACTAATGTTAAGAGAAGGCTTTTGTAAAAATTACCCATAGAATAAACTGATACTTTCTCAGGATTGATGTCAATATTGTAAATGCTGCTAGGAAAGGAATGATAAAAGTAGTTATTTATATGATTCAGTATTAGAAAAGTCTTCTGGAAAAATTAGCTGATTCTGATCTTTTGGGTCATTAATCCCATATAATATGAAGAGTTCCACTATGGCAAAAGCAGAGGAAAGGTGAGCAGAATTGGTGAGAATGCCTATTTTGAGGAATAAGCCTTAAATTTAATCTGTTTGGATACACATAATAGCTGTTGTGCTCCAAATCTATGCAGTAACAAACTCAGGGAATGTATAATTTCCTCTTTCTCCAGACTGAGGCACTGACTTCTACTGGAACAAAATCCATATCCATATATGAGAGTCAGAAAGGGCTCCAGGAGTTTGCCAGTCTTGCTGCTTGAGTGGGCTCTTTGACACACACTCAGCCATGCTATAAATCACATAGCAGAGACTACAGAGATTAAACCTTTGTTCTGTCAGAATAAAAAGTATTAGAAGATGCCTCTAACGGGACACTAGAATTTCATCTGCTCCCTTAGAGCAGAATCAAGTTACATGTGAAATACAATATTCATAATTTCTTAGGCAATACAGCTTGCAACTGTAGCACAATATATTTATAGCCTGAATTCAGAAATGTCTGTAGCTTGGAGATAATTTGTAAACATATACACACAAAATCCACTGATGTAGTTTCATGATACTTTCTGCTGAAGTGGGCCTGTTTTTCATATTTCTTTCATCTGTAATTTTCTTTAGATTAGCTATTTGTAATTCTGTATTTCAAAGTTTCAATTTAAAGTTTTACTATGTCTCCATTATTAATTTAATACTGAGTTAATTATAAAGATAATGTAAAAAGGCTCTTTAATTTCCGAAGAGGATTTTCTACTTATTAACTATATATGAAACAAGACTGATGAAATGTAGATTATTTAAAAAAATACCATGAGCTATGCAGCTCAGAGTAAAGAGGAATATGGAAATACAAGCTTAATTAAACTTTAAGCAAACCCCTAAAATTAACTGGAATTAGTAATGAATCTTATTGTAATGGAACTGCTTGCCTGTCACCTGAGTGATCATACACATTTTTTTAAAATGTGATTGATTTGATCTGATTAATGAATTTCGTTGATGAAATTTTGTGAGATGTCTGAGAAGCTGACAGCAGTTTCTTGGAAAAAAAGAGTTTCCTTCAACAGTTTACACTACTAAGTATGAATGGCAATTATCTGTCTCAAACTGCATTACTCCTGAAGAGCTTTCTATGTGTAATACAGTGGGTGATTCTTAGTGTTCTACGAACATCATATGTGTTTCTGTAGTAGGTCAATGCTGGCTGGATGCCAGGCGCTCACCAAAGCTTCTCGATCACTTCCCTCCACAGCTGGACAGGAGAACAAAAGGTTCATGAGTTTAGGTAAGGACCATGAGAGATCCCTCACCAAATACAGTCACAGGTAAAACAGGTCAGAATTAGAATTACACATATTTTAATTTAATTTATTACTAACAAAATCAAAGCACGATAATGAGAAGTAAAATAAGACCTTAAAAAAACATTCTCCCCACCTCTCCCTCCTTCCCAGCTCTACTCCTCCACCAGTGGTGCAGGGAAACAGGGAATGGGGTTATGGTCAGTTCATCACATGCTGTTTCTACGACTGCTCAGGGACAGGAGTTGTTGCCCTGCTCCACTTTGTGGTCCCTCCCAGGAGAGACAACTCTCCATGAACTTCTCCAACACAAGTCCATACCACAGGTAACAGTTCTCCATGAACTGCTCCAATGTGGATCCCTTTGCACGCAGTGCAATGCTTCAGGCACAACATGCTCCAATGCAGATCCCCTGTGAGGGTCAAGTTCTACCAGGAAACCTACTCCAGCAGCTTGGGCTCCTCTCTCCATGGGTCTGCAGGTACCTGCCAGGACCCTGTTCCAGCACAGGCCTCCCACGGTATCATAGCCTCCTCTCAGGCATCCACCTGCTCTGTCATGGGTTTTCTCCATGGGCTACAGGTAGATCTCTGTATCCCCATGGATCTTCAAGGGCAGCAGGGGCACAGCTGCTTCACCATGCTCTGCATCATGGTCTGCAGAGACATCTCAGCTTCAGCACCTGGAACAGCTCCTCCCCATCCTTCTCCACTGACCTTGGTGTCTGCAGAGTTGTTCCTCTCACTTATTCTCACGCTGCTTTTCTCTGGCCACTATTACATCTACACAATAGCTTTATTTTTCCTTCTTAAATATGTTGTCACAGAGGTGTTACCATTATTTCTACCACTACCCAGCTTTGACCAGTGTCATGTCCATTTTTGGAGCTGCCAGGAATTGGCTCTGCCAGACATGAAGGAAGCAGCTTCTCACAAAAGCCACCCCTGTACGCCCACCACTCCAACGCCTCATCATGCAAACCCAATACACTTTTCAAGCCTCTGATAATTAAGTCCCAGAAGTTAAACCTAGTAGGGTTGTAGAAAGCATGCGCTCACGGAAAATTGTTTTCCAAGAGGTTTAATACCTAAAGTGTGTATTTGGAAACAGTGGTTGCTACCAATTGCACTTAATAATTCGCAGTTCAATATTAAATGCACACATGCACACACACAAACCTTTCTGATGAGTCATTAATGACAGAAGTATCATGTTTTCTGCCTATGTATAGTTTGAATGTTTATTTGATGTTCCATTTTTGAAAAAACATCTAATTTTGGATTAAAATGTTTTTCACTATGGCCCTGGATTTCAGCTCATCATCAGTGCTGTGGTTTTTAACTGTGAAGAAGAAGAGCAACAACATATTGTTCAGTTCCCAATTTGTACAGATTTGAGATTAGCAGTGGACAAAAATTAATTCTGTCATTTTCATAGAATTTCATTTCAGTTTGGATAAAATGCAGTTACAAGACTCTTGAAATATGTTTTCTCCATGCTAAGAATGAAACTTCTTTCCTCTCTTCCCTTGCTCCTAAAGTGATTAAATGCAGATTTGAAAAGTTGGAATTAGATATATCTGTAGGAGTGACCCAAGCAGAATCAGCTGATACTTACTCTGCTACAGAGAACATTATTTGTAAAAGGAGGTCTATTAAATTCAGGGGGATGACTCGTGATATATAGACATATTCACTATATCATCTTTACAATAAAATGGAATGAAGTTTTCTGTTTAGCTGCTAATTGCCACAGAACTGGCATTTCATGTTTTGCTATCAGAACCAGCTCAACAAAAGCACTGCACATTTTACATGATTCAGAAGTATGCTTTGTTTTCCTTTCCTTCACTCCCTCTCCTAATTCATGAGGATTGCTAGTTTTGCTTGCTTTCAGAGTTCCTTGTCATTCAGCAACGTGCAAAATCTTAAAAGATGACATCCAGGACCATTAGTTTTTTAATTTTTTTTTTTTGTTATTTTTTGGTGACATTTTACTTTGTCTCAATAAATTGCTAAGATTTCAAAAACTGTTCAAGTTCTTTTCTCTGAAATAAAGTTTCCAAATAATTTTCATGTTATTGTTTTCTTGCTATTTCTTTCTTTTTAGATTGCATATCATCTTGTGCAATTTTTTTACAGGGGAAATGTAGGACTTTTATTTATTTAGGCTTGAAATCGCTATTCATTTCTAATAGAACCACACTTCACAAAGTAAACAGTGACTTCTATACAGTGGTGATATATTTTTCTTCCCTGTTTTGATTTGCTAGAAACATAATGCAAATTCTTAGTTGCTATAAGAAAAAGAGTTTTATCATTAGAAATTATCTAAGGAGTGTAGCACAAGTTATCACCATAGTCATCTGTTGTGCAAGTTATCACAATAGTCATTCTTATCTGTTGTGAGAAAGTAGGTTGATTATTAAGAATACTCTAAGTGGTGTAGTATAAGTTAGTTATCATGGTTATAACCCCAATTAAATTTATGGCAGAACTGAGTCAATTAAAAATCTGTTTTTACTGTACATTTGTGCAGATGAGATGCAGACTTTGGTAACGTTAACCATTGCCCTAGAGTAGCTTAGGAAATTTGCAAACTTTGATATATTATAGCAGATGCAGAAATGACTGTTGCACTTTTGTTCTTCCCTACATAACTTTTTCACACTTGCATTTTCAAGGACATTCTTCAGGTCTCACCTGTACTTATATATTTTTTTAAATTCCAAAATATAGATTTCAGACAAGGTAAAGAAGAATAAGGAAAAGGGGAAAAAACCCATTTAAACAACAAAACAATAACATTAATGCTCTAAAGGATACAGTATTCATGTCATTAAAAAATGGGAAATTTTAGAACACTATTTTTTCCTTTTTCATAGAGCTGTGAATAAATAATGAAATTTCTCAGTGAAATGACCCTCATCAACAAAAGTTTCCTAACATTCTTAGCAAAAGCTAGCTGTACAGTGGAGGTTCATACAGTAAAAATGCAAACAGTTGGTAGTGTTTGCTGGCACAAAGAGATCTGAGAAGATCTCTCTCTGGAATTCATATCTATTTGAGTTATTGTCAACAAGAACAAGGGGAAATCTTCAACTCTACACACACTTTTGCAATACACAAGCAGCAAGGCTCTACAACCTACTTGAAACCTAATATTTTATAATTTATTTCTCTTTGGACACCCTGTTAATGGATGCTGTGAAAACTAGGTACAGACAATGGAGGGCAAAATTTAGTTCAAAAGATAATATTTTCATTTATGCTATAAACATAACTTATGCTTCCATCACAATCTATAGACATCAAGTTAATACCGCTAGCAAAACCAAGAGGGTGATTCAGATTCAAAATAGTTTTCCATGGAATGATTCAATTTGTTAAGCACGTGTATTTATTTCCATCTGAGATTCTTTGAAATATCTTCCCTGATCTTCAACTTCTTATGTGGGAAAGTATGATTGTTCTGCAGGTCATAGGTCATATCTTCTAGTTCTGTGGACATGTCTCAGGCATCCTAAGATTTCTTCAGTGACACTAGATTCTTTTAGGTACCTGGATTCTCCATTGGCTATGGTAAAAAGATAGGTAGTTGACATACGTGGAAAGACACTATATTTAATTACTTAAATTAAAACTACTTAACCTTCTATCCTAGAGGCCCTGGAAAGTAAGCACATCCAAAACTTCTATTTAGGCACACAGAAGAATTAGCCTGGCAGAATTATAGAGCTAGTACTCACAGAAGCTCTTTCTGGGTACATGAAAGAAATAAAAAACCCAAACAGGTTACTGGATATAGTCAGCATCAGTTTCTTAAGGGTAAATTGTGCTTTCCTTTTCTGAATGAATGATCAGTTCTGCGGCTGAAGGGAGTGCAGTGAACTGCATTTACCTTGATTATATCAATGTTATATAATTATCTCCATTATATCAGGGTCTTCCTTGGAGTCCTGGTAGCCACACTGAACATATAAAGATTAGATGGGTGAAGTATAATCTGGGTGCAAAATTTGAACAACCAGATCCAAAGGGTAGCGGTCAGTGAGTCAAAGTGCACCTAGTGATCAATTATAAGGCATGTTCCTCTGGAATTGATTTAAGGGGTGATACTTCAACAACTTTGACAGTGACCTCAATGATGATTCACCCTATCAGGTTCTTGTATTATTTCAAATTGGGGATCATGGTTGATAAGCTGGAGAGCTGGGCTATTCTTGTTGATGAATAAACAAGCTGAAAAATGAACTAATAAGAACCTCATAATGATCAATAAACACAAAGTAGTCTTCTTGGCATGCAGAAAGTCCATCATCAGTCCAGGCTGGGAACAGACTGTCTGGGCAGCATGCCCTTAGGAACTGACCTGGAATCAAGATATGTTTATAAGAATGAAGACCAAATGCCTACCGGGCTGCATTAGCAAGGATGTAGTTAGCAGATTGAAGGTGTAGTTAGCAGATTGAATCAAATAGTTATTCTTCTCTATCCAGTGATTTTGAATTCAGTGTTTGTATCTGGAGTGCTGTGTCTGGTTTTGGATCCCTGGTAGAAGAGATATATTGACAAACAGAATGTGGTGGAGAATCACAAAGATGATTGGAAAGGCTGAAGAACATGACATATCAGGAAAGGCTGTTGAAACAGCTTAGCATGGAGAAAACAAAGATAGGAAGGAATATAATTTCAGTATTTCATTACTTAAAAGGGAGTTATAGTAAAGACAGAACCCAATTTTTCTCTTGAATGGATACAACAAAAAATCAAGAGCTAGCAGCCACAATCATGAGGAAGAAAAATTCTCCTTGGATATATTATTCACTGTAAAAGAGGTCAAACACCGGAAAAGACCGCGCAAAGAGGTGGAGGAATCTGTCTCCCTAGTGATTTTCAAAATTGAACTTGTCAAGACCCTGGGCTGCCCTCTTTTGAGCAGGACATTGAAATGACCTGAGTCATCTGCCCTCCTGCACTTTCCCCTTTACAGTAAAAATGAAAATAGCTGATGAACCTTTTCACCAAATGCACATATCAAAAATATTTTATGCTATTCTTCTCTCTCACCCTTATGATATATTTTTACATATTTCAAAGCTGAATCTCCTAACCTGCTGTCCAATGACAAGTCAATCTCCTGCATTCACAAATCTTGCTTAGGCAGCAAATGCCAGTTTTCAGTATGCCCTCCTCCAGTCCAGTTACCTCCCCTGAGTTACAGAATTGCTGTTGAAGAGCCAGGAGGAAACCAGAACAGTATCTTTAATCAAAGAGATAACTTTCTCACAAGCAAAATGTGCAAATTTATTTTTGAATCTCCTGAAAACATTTTACCATGGAAAAGAAAGAGAATGATGTTTTATATTTTTTTCAAACTTCTAAAAAATTGTAAGACAATAGATTTATTTTCTTTTGTCTTTTTTATTTCTTTATTATTTTATTTTGTTTGGTTTTGGAGTGAAGAAATTCAATTGATAGAAGAGTGTGAGAAAATGAATAGTGAGACTTATCTGTAACACCACAAAGCTAACACTTCTTCTTCTGAGGATTTTCAAGACAACTATTTCACCTTGTTGGATTTTATTGGTATTCAGACCACATTGGAAGAAAGCAGAAAGGGTCATGTTACAATTTCCATTGTGCTTGTTTGTGAATTGAAGCGTAAGCTGACATCTTGTAGTAGAATCAAAGAATACAAGTAGCACAGTTCATAAAACTGCTTCCCTCAGGTTTCACCAATTTAAAATATAATTGCAATGGTAAATTCTACTCTAGTTTTGACTCCAAGAAGAAGACAAGTTACTAATTATATTTGGTATTTTAAAAATTACATCAATATTAGAGAGAGAGTAATGATTTTGCAGACAATGTATGAAGAAAAACATAAACATATGCACACAATGTGTTAGAAATAGCATGCATTAGACAGTCATAGGGGAAATAAAAGAACATAAGAAAATCCAGCACAGCTGGTAAATATGGTTGTACTATTTACCTTGGATATAGGAGGCAGAAGTTTAAGTACTGCTTCTTTCAGGTTTAGATTGAGGATTTGAACTTGAATGTTCCTGAACAATTTTCCTAATCACCTCATCACTTTTGAATAGTTAAAAACCCATATATGTATATATTTATAATATATATATATTATAATTTTTGTATTTTATTGTAATGAATCTGTCTTTCCACCAATAAAATGTCCTATGTGCTTACAATTATGCTGTTCTGCATTTACTTTACAATCAGAGACCTAAAGACACTAAATCATTTAGGTAACTCAGGTACTTCCAGATTTCTACTTTTAACAATCCCTTCACCTATTCTTCTTTCTAAGGAGATGTCATTCAAACCCTCTCTGGCTATTCAAGTAACCCACTGGTTACTGCATTCCACTGAAGTTGTGAGACACTTATTTTCATGTCCATGCTAGAACCACATTCATGTCTATCTGACTTCTATCTAATTTAAAGGAGGACTTTGAAATGCAGTCTTTTATAGTAAGTGTGCCCTAACTATCACTTCATAGGTGTTTCTGAAACAGTTTGTTCTAAGTGTTTTCAGGTGATGCTACTCCATATTACGTAACCTCAATATTCACCAGGGCAGGCAAATACTGCAATTCAGTAGTGATTATGCAACCATGTGAAATTATAAAAGTCCATACTCCAAATCAATATTTAAATTATTGTACATGGTGGACCAGGTTCAGCACAAGAGGATGAGAAATTCTGCAGTTGTGCAGGAGACTGGAGGGCTACAGAGACCTACTTCCTGCTCAAATTCAGTAAAATAAAGGTTTGTGCAAGGGTCACTCATATTTCAGGCACTCCCAAACCACCTGGGTATCAGGGAATCTGAGAAATCACTGTTTCCTGCTTTCTATTCATTGTGAGCACAGTCACTGGGCTTTAGAATAGAGTTCATATCTATCAAAATAGAGTGGAATCATGTCTCATCTAGGTCTGATAGGACAATTCTTCCCCTTACTAGCAATTTCCTGCTGGTTGTGCTAAATACCTCCATACATAAATAGAAGCACTTATTATTATAAAAAATCACCCACATTCTACAAAAAGAATTGTCAACAGGATATCAATAGGAATGCAAACCCTTACATAAACAACCACTTGAAATAACAGTAATAATCATCATAATAATATATTAGTATTCAAAGTAGTCAGCTCTTGAGTTTCTTGTGAGAAACCACATTTATTCTATTACTGAAAACTGACATTTAGGTAGGGTGTAAGAATACTATTCTCTTTTATAAACCAGTACAGTAAAAATATGAAAAGTGAAATTTTTAACTACCTGCATTACTAAAAACAAAACCAGACACTTCATAGACCAATTGGGAACCTGAGAAGAGGCACTGACACTCAGATGTGTGGTCTAGGATCACTGTAGTGGGTCTATCTTATACAAGTTGACAGGTGATTCAATAAGTGATACAGCAAAGCTGGAACCTGAGGAAGGAGAAGGAATGAGTTTCTGATAATAAAACCTTTGCAGGCAGCCAAAGTAAAGCTCACTTTCCATGAAGATGTTGCCTATGAGATATAGCACACAGAGAGACTTGCATGCAGTTTTTGCAGAGAGGAAAATATTTGTGCACTTCCCCTTTGTACTGTCTACAAATGCTTTACTTTAAGAACTGGACCAGCTGCTGGCTTAAACTGTGCTTGTGCAACAAAAAAATGAGCATCACTACTATGAAAGAAATACACACATAAAGAAAACTCTCATAAATACTCTACCAGGTCTCAATGATTTTATATTATAAGAGAACAAATGAATGTAAAATAATTTATGCTTTCTGAAATGATCAGTCAGCTTGATATTTCCAAGATTTTGTATGGTTTAATTGTAAGCAAATTAATTTGGGTTTGTTCTGCTGTACATAGTATTTTGCTATGACTACCAATGACTAGGTTCCCTCTGAATTGCAGAGATATAATACGGCAGTACTGTTGAATAAAGAAGTAGCTGGTTACCTCATCTATATAGTCAGTAAACACTTGAGCCCAAATCACCTACCTCTGCATTTTGGATCACATTCTAGTTCTAAATCAGAATAAGCTGAAGGATTTTGTGAGGACAGTCAGACCAGCTCAGAGCTCAAAGAGGACTGGCTCATACCCAGTGCTTTATCGCTCCTGGCAGTACAAAGGAAACCAGCTTGAGACAGGTAACTTTGGTAACCTGAATATAGGCACTGGTAACATCACACTTCTAGTCAATAGCAACAATTACACCAAATTTGCTTTTCAGACAGGTCTATACAAAGGTGAATGAAGCTAATGAAATGAAGAAAGGAAGCAAGCAGTAAATGCCTAGGTATTATAAGGTTACCTGATACAGAAATTAAAATATTAGTCTTAACTGTGTTGTTCAGTACAATAAAAAAAAAAGTATTTGTTCTTACGGGAAGCACAGTTTGGAAACTAGAAGTCGTGTTGTCATCAGAATTTTTCAGTTTTTTCTGCAAACATATCTCTTAACCTGATAAAATATCATATTGCTATTTATGCATTGCAATACTTACAACGTTGCGTGCTTAAGGAAAATAGCTGGTGGAAATATCAGCTCCATCTATGCTGATAAATAGCATGTGATCAGGTTACCACTAGCCTAGAAGTCAAGTGGCAGAACCTGGGTGCATCTCATTCACACAACACTTGATCACATGATTTCACCTCTGTTTCAGGCTGCTCTTACACATTAACATAATTTTGCTTTTATTTTAATGTTTGAGTGTGGACATGGTATTGAAGGATTACAGAGAACAGAGAGAAACAAACCACTGTAAACTTATCCATGCTGCCCATTGTGAATGGTCTTTTTCATGTGGTATTCCCAAACACATGCTTGGGAATCTTCTTGGAAAATGCCAGTAAATCCAACACAGTAAACATTTAGGTAGTAAAAGTAACCAGTATCCCAATGCTGAAGCATGTTCCTTTTTCTTTTTAAGTGATATATGTTTGGTCATTGAAACCATGACTTTATTATCTATCAATGATTTTAAGCATAATGAAATTGCCAGAAATACACTTTCCATCACATCCACATTTTAAAAATGTAATCTATAATGTTGGCCCATATTTGCAGACAAGTCCTTCAGTCTTTAAATTAAAGGGTTAGGTCTAATAGCATGGGTAGTTGCTGAACAAGAGTCCTTGGACCCATGTGTGGTTATCTTGCATTGACTTCCATCCCTTTTTAAAAGATAGAGAAGAAAAAATTACAATGATGGTTGCCTATTCTTGTTTTGCAGTTGCTCTTAGCTTAGCCAGCCGGAGTTAACCCACAGTGCCAAGGTAAGTCCCCACCAAGTCACCTGTGCACCACAGCCCTCCACTCCCCTTTGCTCCTTTATTAAGGGAGCAAAAAGCAAGAAAACTCATGGTCAAGATAAACGTAGTTTAGTAAGTGGGGAAGGGCAGAGGAAGAAACTTCCCCACAAGGGATGCAAAAAAATTCCATTACCCAACCAGACCAATGCCCATCCAGTCCCCAAGCAAGGGCTCTTGTTTGAAATACACGCACACACATTTGATTTCTGAACATGATGTTACATGGCATGGGGCATGTCTGGTCAGTTTTGGTCAGCTGTCCCAGCTGTGTCTACTCCCAAATTCTTACTCACTGCCAGCCCTATTGCTGAGGGGTGGAGGGAGAAGCAGACAACTTGGACACTGGGCAAGGACTGCTCAGCAATAGGGAAAACATCGGTGCATTTTGGTCACCAGTCTAAACAGCACCATATGGACTGATGTGAAGAAAATTAACTGCATCCCAGTTAAATCCAGTACATATGGTGTTGATACCCTTCAATTTGCTTTTTTTTCTACCCTTTCATTCACTTCCATCTTAGTCCTGGCAATGCAGCGTTCTATAGCAATGACTAATTTAAAGCAGAATTTTTCATCTCTTCACATAATCTGTTCCTCACATCTCTGTATTCATTTTTCTACACTGATTTAATTTATGATAAATTTGAATGCAAAACTTGAGAAAGCATCAAAATTTTTATAGACTGCCTACATCAATGTGGGCCAAACAAGTGAATAGTTAGATAAGACTGAACACATTCAAAAGGATCAATAAGCTTCCTCCGCCTAGAGAAATTACAGTCTTACAAAAAGGAACTTATTGCTCAAAAATATAATGTAATTATTTAGGCAACAAATTTCTTAGAACTCAGATACTTGATTCCTTCTGTCAGCTCTACTTACCTTCTGGAAATAAAACTCCTTACAAATTCAAAGTTTGTAGAGGAAATTGCTTTTCTTCTTTGCCTTTTGTCTGACTAACTACTGAAACTAAAAGTGGCATAACTGACATCAGGTAGCAAACCATTTTCTGAGCAGGTGGCTTGGAAATTCTACTAACACTATTCTTATTAGCACTGAATGTAATACTTTGAGTACTGTTAATATTTGCACTGCAATTTGCAAAATATTCCATTTTTCCCTTCCACAAAATAATTGTTCAGCTTCAGGAACATCACAACTTTGTTAGAAAAATCATAAAATGTTAAAATGTTAGTTAAATATATGCTACTGCCTTTTTTTCTAAACAAGAGTTAAAATATAACAATTGTTTAAATGGTTCCTGTTTTCAGAGCAAAAATTGAAACATAATTAATATTTTCAGACAATTAATAGTTCTGTAACTATTATTTGTTCTCAGTACTATGCATTAGGTAATTAATGTTCAATGTTTTGAAATTGTATTATTGCCTTAATATTAGAATTTAAATATCTCAGCAGGTATACTCATTATTCTCTTGGATGCTGCAGCTGGAAATTCCTAATTTTTCCCTACTGTAATGTCCAGTTCCACAGCTTTGTCTATAAAGGAAACTACTCAATCCATGCATCACTTTATTTAAACCTGAGAACTCCATAAATATACAGGATTCTTGTTTGAGAAATGAAATTGCAAAATCAGAATGACAGTTCTTGCTTAGTTATGTTCCATTTAGCTTCGTGTCCTAGATCACCATGATTGAATTAGTATTTTGCATTTCAGACTGAAGAAAAACTATAGATATCATTATAGTGAAGGGCAAAAGAATGTTAAAAATTAATAATTTTAATATTGAAGAATTCCTTTCAGATAACAGGCTAGAGGTAATTATTTCTTCCTTTCTGTAAGTTTTGGGGGTTTTGTTTTAAATTCCTATTATGTCATGTAAATTTCCCTTTCCCTAAGAATAGTTGCCTATTGAATTCAGAACTTCAGCTATTGTTCCATTCTTCAAAAAAAAGCTTTGTGACTCAGCAGTATTATCTAACCATAGGCTTACTTCTCAATTATCTCTGTTGTTAACTCAAGGAACAGAAATTTTTTTAATTACTTGCAATATTTTTTTGAGATATGTTAGTGTGACTTTAGGGAAAAGTACAGGACAAACTTTATGTTCTTTATAATTCAGTAAAAATGCCTTTTATCTTAATAAAATGGACTTAATTGAACCCTTTAATGGTACAAACTGTTCTGCATAGGTCAATGGAAATTTAAGCAGTGATGCCGTTCGTTGGTTGATATAGAAAAGTGGATTTTAGGTCCAAATCTTCCAATTTTCTGTCAATACCATGTCTCTGCAAACCTTACAGATTGCTTATAATTCTTTCTTTTATTAGAAATTAAGTAAGCTTTGCTTCTACTTGTAAAATTTCAAGGATACCTTTAAAGGGTGTTCTCTGAGGAGAATGCCAGCACTATCCAAGAACACTTCCTCAAGGTGCTGAAAGTTTTAAAGGCTGATGGGATGGATTGATATCAAACTGCAGATATCAAATGCAAGATCATGAGACCTTTATAAAACACGTATGGCTTTGATTAATAAAATAAATCAAACTAAGTGCTGTTTTATGACCTTTCACTACAATTCAGGAAAAGCTAATGCTTTTGGCTGGCAACAAGGCAATCTTTCCTATAATGGCAGCTATTAAATCCATGGGAAATCAAGACATTATCCAATTCATACCAATTAATCAGATACCTTGGCTAAGCAGAGCTAATATCCCACTTTGTTATTGGGACACATAGTAAAATATAATAACTGTACTATGGCTCAGTTTAGTAGCAAAACTAAGGTTTTATGCTCAGATATCTTTGCTTTTTGTTACTGATCTTCAAAACTATTTTTAATTAAAAAGAAACTTTCCTGTTCTGGTTTTGTGGTATCAATGACTGTTTGCAAAAAAAAATGAAGTGAATATGTTGCAGTCTTTTAAAGCATCTGACATTACTGAAAGATAACCTCATGAACAGTATATTATACAACAAATGGTCTGGACCAGCTGAAAAGGAAATCTCTAACAGAAAAATTATTTCCACATATATTTATTTTCACATTAAGGTAAATGTGTAGGTTATAACGATGTGTTTCTAAAGGAAGGAGTATTTCAGTGAGGAGAAAATGAAGAAGAATCCAGCCAGTTGAACAAAGTGTTACATCACATCTAAAGGTAATTAAATTGGTCCTGTCAAAGATGATCTCTTTGAAGAACTTGTTTGAACATCTTGTGACATTCATTATAAGGAATCCTCAAAAGGAAGGTTAGTGAAAGTCATACTAGAGTTTAATATAATTTGTGCGGAACAATATTAAAATAGTGAATATATTTGATCAAGTCCCTCAGGACCCTGGAATGCATCTAACCAGTCCCCTGGACTTGTGTACTGTCAGGTACCTCCTCAGATGGTCTCAAACCCGATCTTCTTCAACAGTTGGTAGGATTTAATTTCCCCAGTCCCTGCCTTGAGATTCAGGGACTCAAGAGCTGTGGGAAGAACAGTTTCTGGTTAAATTTGAGGAAAAATGTTCTAGAGTACCTCAGCCTTCCCCATGTACATTGTTACTAGATCCTCTGTCTCACTTATTGGTGAGCAGGAAATGTATTATTTTTTTTGTCTTTCTTTTCTGACTAACATACCTGTAGAAGCTCTTTTTCTTCACATAACTTGACAAATTTAGATCCAACTATGCCTTTTCTTTCCTGATCCCATCCCTACACTCTTGGGCAGTCTCCCTACATTCTTCCCAGAATATGCATCCCTGCTTCCACTGCCTATGCATTTCCCTCTTGTGTTTCAGTTTGACTAGAAGGTTCTTGCTCAGCTATGATCATCTCTTTCCTTCTTTGCGTGGCTTCTTGTACATAGGAATTGATACTTTTTGTGTTCTAATCAAAATGTCTTTATCCCTGGAGGCAGTTTCCCAGGGCTCCCATCCACCAGATCCTTTAGAAAACTGGAAGTTCACTTTCACAATGTTCAGGGTCTGTACTATTCACCTAATCAATATCCCTTGAGATCATGAGCTCTGCCAGAGCATGATCACTGCAGCTCAGAATACCAACAATCTTGGCCTTTCCAATAAGTTCATCTGTGTTGGTGAGCAACAGATCTAATGCATCTCCTCTGGTTTGGCCTACTATCACCTGGATTAGAAAGTTGTTCTCCATGCATTCCTAAACTTACCTGGACTGTTTGCAGCTTGCTGTGCTGCTTTTTCTGCAGATGTCAGGCTGGCTGAAATATTCTATCAGGAGTAGGGCCTGTGGGCATGATTCTCCCTGTAGTTGAAGCAAGAACATTTCATTGACATCCTCCCCTTGATCAGGTGCTCCGCTAAATACCAGCCACAAAGTTTCCTTTGTTATCTTGATCTCTAATTTTTACTCATAAACTTCTGACCTATGCATTACTGCTTTCCAAAGAAAGATCTGTACAAACTATCCATCAGTTAAGGTAGAGAGCAAGTCCCTC
This sequence comes from Orthonyx spaldingii, assembly GCA_013397795.1. Lineage (NCBI taxonomy): Eukaryota > Metazoa > Chordata > Aves > Passeriformes > Orthonychidae > Orthonyx > Orthonyx spaldingii. The sequence continues at coordinate 475,223 of VZTJ01000801.1, forward strand.
TACCTCTGTTCCTCAAGAACCACTTATACCTAGCAATTGTAGTGTTTCAATCACGTGATTCATCCAACCCAATTTCAGTGATAGTGATAAGATCAAAGATTTCCAGCTTTGCTGTGGCTTCCAGCTTCTCTTTTTTGGTATACATATTGTGTGCGCTGGTATAGAGATGCAGTTGGTTGGACTTTTCCATGGAACTTTTCCGGAGGGTTTGGGGCTGCAGTAGGTGTGTTCATGCACTCTGTTGTTTGTGAGTACACAAGGGGTGTGACTTTGCAACCCACTATCCAATTCATTAGTGTACAGTGCAATTCACTGTCAGTGAATTTTCCAGCAAAGACTCACCTCCTCTTCTAGACAGGGGAATCTCACCTCTCTTTAGTAATTTGTTTTCATCAAAGAATGTCCCATGATCATAGAAGCCAGTGCTCTGGTGATGACACCAGCCACAAAGCTAAGTGTTGACCTGCATGATGTGTCAACTTCTGCCCACACCTCTGTCTCTGACTGGCAAGATAATGAGATCACTTGAGTCCCATCCTCTTCACTTGTGCCACCAGGGCTCTGAAGACCTCATTGAACTTGCCTGGGTTATGTTGCACTGTGCAGTTGGTGCCCACACGGAAAAGAAATAGGTGATAGTAGTCTGTACTTTTAAACTGTTGTGGCAGTCTCACTGTGACACCCCAAATTTCAGCTCCTGCCCAAGCAGTAAACTTCTGTTGACTGTATATAGTCAGAGAGTCACCCACCGCTACACTCTTTTCTTCCTTTTTAACCTCTTAGTATGTGCAACACGTATGGTCTCTTCCAGCTTCAGCCTGAGTGACTCACCCTTGAGTGCCTTGCACAGGTGGAGCTGGCACTCTCCTCCACCTCAGACCATGGGGTAGTTTGCTGTGCTCCACTTGGGCAGCAGCTCCCCTGATAGGAAACTTTGTCTTGATGGTCACCTCCAGTTGCTACCAGCTGTCCCAGCAGATGGCTCCTGGCTGCTGCACAGCACAGCCCTTGCTTTGTCTCTACCACTATACTTCCTAAGATGTCAAAGCACTGCCTAACAAGCACTTCTACTTCCCTGGAATGCTCAAACTGCTGGGTGGGCTTGTGCAGGCAGCAGCTGGCTGGGATGACCGTCAGGGCTGCAGCCTGCACCTATGGAGGAGCAGAGCAGCCTGCCAGAGTGCCCTGTCCTCCTTGCAGCAACTGTGCAGCGAAATGCCGTGCCACTCCTTGCAGGCACCTCTCCCTTTGTGTACAACCTGTCACTCCTGGTGAATTGCACTCCCCAAGGGCCAGTTCCAAGGAGCTTCCTGTGGTCTGAATTGGCCATGGGGACAGCCAGCCTCCAGAGACCTTGCAAGCCTCCTGCTCTTCTCAGCATGCCGCAAGAACTGCTGCTGCCACTGCTGCTGCTAGCATGGAATTAAACGATAAACCAAGAGATATTGTATAATTGGAGGTATTTGATTTAAACTATTTTTACAATAGTTACTTATGACAAAGAGCAACAAAATGAAATTAAACTATACAGGTTATTTTTATCAATAGCAAGGCACACCAGAAATGTCTCAAAGTACAAAATTAATATAATGTAAACATGTGATTAGATTCTTTTTAAATTAAAATAAACAGCCACTAAAAAGAAAAGTATTAATACTTGTAAACAACTCAGAAATCCCATAGGATAAAAGCAACTATAAAAATGTAAATTGTTACTGTCATTACAATTCTGGCTAATAGAAATACTGTGCAGAATGTTATTACTGAGGTATTTTTAATACAGCTACAGATACACAGAATATTTTGAATTGGAAGGGACCCACAAGAATCATCCAGTCCAAATCATAAATAAAGGGACCATGGGGGATTGAACCCACAACCATGGTGTTATTAGCACCATGCTCTGACCAACTGAGCTAAGCTCAGGGTCTGAAACACCTTTTAAAAATATTCAAATTATCACACACATTTAGTGAATGTAGACTTTGGACAAAACAACTATTAACTGTGTCCAAAAGTATGTATTTTAGATAAATTTTCTGATACATGATCCATTAGACAAGTCTTGCAGATGATCACAGGACTCTCTACAACCTCCACAGGAGAACAGTTCCACAATTATTGCTGTGCCACATAATGGAGAAGGCATACTCAGTGCCAGCCAGGGCGACTGAAGTGAGGGAGATATGCATTTCAGCTTTCTTAGCTGTCTGCCACCTTCCATCTGGAAAACCTATACCTTGATCATTAATTTCTATATGTTTTTCCTTAAAAATCAGCATTTTAAAAAGATGCCCATGGTTCTGCTTTAGACATCTGTCCACCTGCATAAAGACTTGACTCAGCCCAACCTTTTAGTCCTACTTCAGTGGACCTTAAAATGCACTTAAATTAAAAACACACATACTTTACTGACTTAAGTAAAAATGCACTGACACATAGCAAAATTTCATTCACTATCAAGTTACCATTGTCTGAAACCAACATTTCACCTCTTACCTTATGTGCTCAAAGCACAATATGGCTGAAAAGAGTCAGACTATACTGACTGCATTATAGTTAATTTCTAAACCTCTGTATTTTTTAAGATTAAATATTTTATTGGTGAAAGTACATGAGAAAGTTAAGCTTGAATGCAAAACAAAACCAGCAAAAGCTCCCAACATGTACAGCTAAGCTGTAAGTCCACAGCAGAGGTTACAATAGAAATGCTGATACAACCTGAACCAAAGCTATTTGAACGCAACAATCTGTAATTGGTCCCCTTATTAAAGACTTGAACTGACTGCATATTTCATGGAACTGATTCTGCAATCTGGTTGTAACTTTGTTTCGAAACATTTATGATTACAGAAAAAGATTCTTGGTGCATTGTTTGGGGTTTTTTTTCTGTATCTGGCACTCACATATTTTCTTGAACAGCTTGATCTGTTGTCAATTCTTGAAATTATTTCATTGTTAATATTACAGTTTGAGAACACAAATTATAATTGCACTAATAAATTTCTCTACTCCCATACTTGAGATTCAGGTTCCTTGGTTACTTCTAGCTCACACACATTTCATGTCCACCCTTTTCACCTATTAAAATATGAAAGGGGTTGCACAGACCTCCTTTCCTTCTGCAGTTCCTGCTGTTTATAACAGTAGCAGCTGAGAGGAGGAAAAGTAGCCTTTCTCAAACCACAACTTCTGTATATATGGAAGTGGTTAAAGAGATGAAGAGTAGAGACAGAAATTGGTAGAACTGAGTATGAACACCAGCACAGGTTCTGTGATGCCCTTGTGAGCAATCTTCCTGAGCCAAGCATAAGACAAGCACAGATTATTTCTTCCCTCAGCAAAGAGAAAATATATTTGTATGTAAAAATTATAGTCTGCTTCTTGCTTTTCATCTCAGGAGACACAGTTATGTACAGCTGAGGTTTATGACAGAGTTAGAATTAGCATCTTACTGTGTGGAAACACTAGTTTCTTTGATTTGCAAAATATCTGAGATGACACATTTAGGATGATGTCTTTCACATCAGTGAACACTCACTTAAAAGCATCCTGCTATGGCCTGCAAAGACTATGATGAGTTATCCAGTTTGTTGAAGGGTTAGGATACGAAATCGAAGTGATATGGTCTTCTACTTCTACTAAAGTATTACTAGTAAATCATTCTTGGGAGCATTTAGATTGTAAGATATTTTCAGCTCATTTCTTGTTACGGTCATATTTTATCACTAGACATAACTCCACATATGTTATTGAAGAGTATTTTCCTTTCCTGTTTGTGACAAAAAGTTCATCCAACTCACATTATACTTAATGGGGATCTGTCAGATTTAATTTGAGTTGATTCAAATCTGTAAACTGCAGTCCTGGTCACTGCTGTCTAGCATTACATTGTATGCAAGTAAATAATTTTCATTTAGATGAGCAACTATCATGCAATACCATTGCACACCTTTATATGAAAAATAATATAGCATGTTTTGAAATTAAGTAATATTATCTGTGAAATAAACTGAGGAATGATAATTTACATCAGCTAAGAATATGACACAATTTGTTCTTCTATAACTGTATGAAATGAGGAATTATTCATACATTTATCACAAAATTCCAGAAATTCTGTCTGACATTTCAGGTCAGCTCCCTTAAACATCTTCATCAGCAAGCATTCTTGTGCTTCTTTTGTGCTGTGAGAGTGAAGTATCTGCCTGCATGGTCTTTTTATCAATGAGTAACCTCCAGCCAAGATAAAAGACTTGTCGAAATGATGAAGGGCTTCTCAACTAAAGAAGTTCCAGTAGAGGCTGTGTCACCACTAGAAATGTCACCTGTGTAAATAGCAGTGTACCAACTGCTACTGTAGTACAGAGTTTAGAGAACCATAGAGCAAACCTGAGGCTGATTTTAAAACATCAAGGTGCCATATCTTTGAAATGAAACACAAGAACATGAAGTTGATTGGAATATCTAGAAATCTCGGTAAAACTCTTCATATGACATCATACGACACATCACAGAAATTCTGGAGAACAATTTTTTTTTTCCTTTGGACAGTTGATATTCCACGAAAGACAGGTAAGGAAAGAAATACTGTTTTTGTTCATCATATTTATATCTAGACTTTATTAAGAGTGGAGAAACTAGTATTTTTTATCCTTTTAAAAGAAAAAAGGACAAAAAGTCAATTCAAGAAGAATGGAATAATGGCAGTAATCTATACCAACCTTAACTGAAGAGCTTGATGAAGCATTTCTTAGCCTGTTCAAAGATTAGATTTTGGTGGCAGCAGAGAATTTTAACCAAATATTTCCTGGATAAATACTGTGACAGGCTATAGACTGACAATAATGCTAGTGAAATATACTGGGGAAAAAAACTCTGTTTATGAGGCTAGAAGGGGACCAACTAATTCAGATTTAGTTCTGCCTAGCAGGGAGAATTGATTGAGATGACAAAGGTGTATTGTAATATGGGGTGAAAGTAATCACAAGACGATAGAGTGAGCTACCCTAAGGAAACAAGTGATAGAAGAACTAAAACCAGTTTAAGAAGTCAAGCTTTGGTAGAGAACTCAGGAAACTCCTATGATAGATCATTTGGGAAGATAACCTGAGAGAGACAGAAATGCATAATATCTGGCAGTTCCTGGAAGAAATTATATTAATGCACAGTATCAAACTATCTAATGCAAGAAGAAGATGGTAGGCACAGTTAGAGGAACATTTTAACTACTTAGGGTGTCCTTAGTGACTGAAAAGCAAAAAGAAGTCATATAAAAGGGTCCTACAGTTGTGGGTCATATAACTGAGTAAGATTAGAAAGATGGAACTCATAAAGATAAATCCAGCAATACAACAGAGCATATGAGTATCAATTAGCAAGAGAAACTAAAGAACAAAATATGAGATTCTAAAACTGCATAAGAGAAAGCTAGAAGAAATACTGATCCAAGTCAAATTGAAGACAAGAAGCTGGTCTGATTCTGGAAAGAAAAATTCATTGGTGGTGCTCCAAACATTTGTCAAAATCACATTAAAGTGTTTATGGCACTGTGTGAAGAATTTGAAATATTAATGATACTTTTAGAAAATGCTATGTGTAGGAAATCCTTGGAGGACTGAAAATGGAACAAGAAAATTCATAGCCCTATCTTCAAAAGTGTGAAGAAAAGGAGGGATAAAAGAGCTGTAAATTGGTCAGCTTTGGTTCCAGGCAGTTCTAGGATATACAGTTAACTCATTTCTACATCCAAATAATTAAAAAGTAGTTAAGGGAAATATTTAAATATTAAAGTTCTAGCTTAAATTTTCAGTAAAAGTACATTTAAACTAAACTAAAGAAATCTGTATGTGCAAAAGGCTAGGATGTGCACACAGTGTACCCTACCATTGACCATAATGGGGCAGTGGAGCGAAGCAGACAAGCGGGTGCCAAGCACTGTTTGACAGAAATTTTCTCTCAGCCCTCTCCAACAGGGGATACAATTATTCAGCTCTACTTAGCACTGGTGATCCTTGGTTGCAATGCCACAGTCAGTTTTAGGCACCATAGTTTAAGAAAAAAAAAGAGCCTAGATGAGGATGACATATATGGAAAGCATATTAGAAAGCACATGAAGCAAAAAATAATCAAATTGCCTTTGCTGGAGGCAGGAAGTGGAAATACAGTCTCTTAATTATTATGGGTTGCTATGCAGAAGTAATGAAGATCATAGGAAAGGACAAGTTGAAATCAGTTTCTTTTGTTGAAAGAGGTTATAGATAAGATATTAACTTTCTTTCTAATGTTATGAAACAGTGGACCAGATTACTGCATGTTGTTATAAAACTGTTTCCACAGTGGTTTTCAAGAGCAAATTAGAAAAATATTTGTTAGGATGTCTTCACTGTAAGACAATGACTCAGGTGATTTTTCAGGCTCCCTTCTAATATTACAGTTGTACAATTTTACCTCCCTTACATTTTGGCTCAGCATGAGTAGAGTACATTTTGTATCTAGAATACAATAGAGAGCATCAGATGTTTTTATGCAATATGCTTGAAGCCACTGCTAACATTTCATTAGTGGCTGATTAATGTGGAGATAAAATATTTAAAAAACAGTCTTTAAAATGGAAAAGTGAAGAGTCCCTTACTTAAATTTTAGTTATAGAATTGTAACAAATTAATTGTACCTTGATTTTAAAAAAATATTTCAACTCTACCCTAAACATCAGCCATTTGTTGCTACATTTAGTGGTTAAATTGCGGTATAATCAGATCCAGAAATGTTCTACATGGTAATTGACTCAGCCTGTTGATATTTTTGTACTACACATCAAATAATACTTTCAAAAAGTTCTTTTGAGTTCATTATTTTTGGATTACACTGTCAGAAATCCAAGCAGGTGATTGTACAAGACAGTTGAGTGAGTGACACTGGGGCCTGAATGAAAACTGTGCAAAGACTTCTAAAACTTGAACTGCTGCAATGCGACCATGTGACATAAGCTTTCTTGTAGTTACAGAGAATGATCTTCCTGGTGTTAAGCCAAACATAAAAATCAAATTCCAGTGTATTTCTGTCTTTAAAGAAGTGGTTTTAAAGCCCTTGTAAGCCTAGGCTCAAATGCATGGCACAGACCAATTATATTTCTTATATCAGAGCATTATCTTCCCAATTAAAAGGAAGATATAAAGGTCAGGGTATTTTTAGAAATCTGGTTAATTGATTAAACTGTTGGCTGGCTTCTATGTCTTACTCAGCTCACTCCACTAAAACTATCCACCTTTAATCACAAGTCATTTTTCTGAGACATTAATATACAACTAACTTTACAATGCTGTCCTTTGTAACTGATTTCACGTGCTGACACTTAGTGGCCACAAATTCATTTTGAGATAACACCAAATGTGTTCAGAAATCAGGTGAACAATTGATTTTCATCATATTAGTGAAAAAAAATGACATTTCCTAATATAGCATAAATGAATTGTACAAAAGTATAGCTCCTCATAAACACAACCTGAAGACAAATGCTAGGATTTCTATTCAGAGAAAAAAAAAATTGGCTTTGAATAGTAGACAACCGAAGACATATTTTTTTTGACCTTGCATACAAAAACAAACAAAAAATTTAAGAAGATCTTTCCTGTTTTCAAAGGTCATAATTACGTGTGAGTTTTTGGTTTTGTTTCTGAGGTTTTTTTTATTTGTTAAATGAATTTTAAATACTTATATTTGAATGAATAAATATTAACATCTTAATAAGTGATCAAATTTTGGCTATCTTTTAAAAATGAATTTTAAATATTTACCTAAACAAATCTGTACCAGGAAAAGTTGTCAAACAGTCTATGTGATGTTTTTAAAGTACCCATACAACATCAAGGTAAATTGATCAGGTTTACTGAAAGTCCTGTACCTGATTTATTTACAAGTCCTGCTGCTCAGAGGGGGACTATTGCTAGAGTATGTTTTATAGAACTCTTTACAATTACTGAAATCTGCTTGAGTCAAAAGAAAAGTTAAAATACAATAGGTATGTTCAATACATTATCTGGAAAAAATGTGTATGGAGCAGAAAGGAGGAATTGGATAATTCATGATCTTGAGTAAGAATATAATTTTAGTGAGAGATCAACTAGTTAAGCAACTTTCTGTTGACAGGAAATACATTCAAGGTCCATCCTTTAAATGTAAGGCCTGATACAGAGGAAAACCGAGTTTTCCTATTCCTCCTGAAAACTCCCAACTTCTTTAACACTGTTAGAAAAACATTGCTTAAATCAATTCTGAGTATTCCAAAGGTGACCCTCTATTCCTTTCTGCATTGGAGTTTTACCTGAAAAACCTCTGCTACTGGTTTATTTAGTGATATGATTATCAACATGGCCAAAGATAACAATTTTGTTATGCTATTGTTAGTTATTTAAGTGGCACTAATGAAGATATTAAAGTCCCTTAAGCAAACCCAAGTTTGAAAACACTGTACCATCTAGCTAGGCATTGAATCAGCTTCTCCATTTTTAGACTTCTTCCTTTACCCTAAATTTTGTCAACTTACCTATTTTGTGAATTGTGCTATTTTCTTAGAAGGGAGACAATCTCCTTTTGTCCATGTGAAGAACAAAATATGGAAGGGTAAATAATAATAAATATTATATATAAAAATTATAAGAAGTTGAGGGGTTCCAGATTATTTGGCATAGTGCTAATTTCAAAGAGAAGGGTGACATCATATTTGCAGTTTGGATCGAAGCTGATGGCAGCTCTTTCTTGCAGATGGAGCTGTGGATGTGGTGTGCTAGAGAAGGTGGTTGGTCCCACTGTGCCTATATGCAAGATTTTCCACCTTCAACATGAGGGACTGCAAACCTCAATACTCCAAGTTCCTCTTCAGAAGTCATGTGCTGCAAATCAATTACTTGCATATTTATGTTGGCTGATGGGTAATTTTCCATTGCTTCAACCAATATGAACAAGGATGATAATCAGTAGCAGTGTCTGATAACTTGTGGTAGAATTTTGTGAGGAGTAAAAATAGTGTTATTAACTCAAACCAGTACAGAATTATTGAAAAAAAATAATACTTATACTTTTATGCCTCTGTATACATCAGTATCTCAAGAGAAGGTGAGTACAGACATGAAAAAGTTGAGAAATAAAAGATTTTGAAGTAGAAGTTATTAATTACTTCAAATGCTTTGTTTTTTCCTTCAAAATCCTCCATTTCCCATGTCAATTCCTATGCAATTTTAAAATTTTAAGTGATTTAAAAAATCTGTTTTGTGAAATTCATAAATTTGACGAGTTGTAGGCTCTTGTTAATTAGTTTTAGTTCATTTGCTTTTGGAAGAAAATAAAAAGAAATGCCACTCTATTTTACTGCATAATGAAATAATCATGTCTGGAAATACCCAAAGCAGTCCTGAGCATGAAAAAGTTCTCCCCTTTTGAGCCCTTGAACAGAACGGAGCCATTCCCTACTCCCTTCTCCTTCTATCAATTTACTTTCATTGAAAGCATACACATAGCACTACAGATGGAGATGATTTTGAGACTTCCCAATTGTGGTTTTCTTTTAAATTAATGTAATAACCAATTTTTTTGTCATTTGACACTAAAAGTAACTTCAGACTTATGTAAATTTGAGAGATATGTGGATCCATTTAATACAAGTCTGAAATGTAATTGTTCATGTTGTGTAAGGTTCCTTAGAATTAAGAAAAGGCAGATTTCATCTTTAACCGAGATTTCATCTTGACTTATGTCACATGGATAGGATTCCAGATTTTCTGCATTTCACAGAATATCTAGCAAATTAACAGAAGTGTTTACTTGTTTCATTTGAAATTAAAAAACTTTTGAAACATTCAGCTGTCACAATCAAGGCAAATTCAAATCACAGGTCTTGACTGCTGTACTTAATACATCTTTTCATTTGCTTCTGTTTATCTTTGCATGGCTGGCTTCGTGTAATTAAATACTCTTGATCACTTATGAGCTTCTGGTGAGCCATATTGTCTCACACAAAACATCATAAGGTAAGGCTATTGAGAATCAACATCCACAAAGAAAGCACATCCCCCAAATTCATCTTTTTCCATCATATTTGGACCTCTGGAGACAATGTATTTTCAAATCAACACATAAATTATATCTTTTTTTTTAGCAACCACTAGTAATTTATAGAAAAAATCACAATGCCCATCCTGAAAATATTTCAGTCTAATGGTTTTGTCAAAGGTCATGAAGGGATGTTTAACCTTCTTTTGTAGCTGAAAAGTTATATTCTTATACTTCTTACTTACCTTGACTTAATTATTTCTCAGTGAGAAAGTTGGCTAAGAAGCAGTAGGTTCAGAGGAAATGCCAGAGGATTTTGTGAAAACTATGGTTTAAAGGGGATCTTGGTTTATTATTGTAGTGTTAAACACCGGTCTTATTTGGATTTTGTGTTTTTATTTGGTTTTGGCTTTTTTTTATTTTTTTTAAATGAGTGCCTTCCTTTGACTGTCATGCAGACATTAATAGAAATGAGACCTGGAATGAATTAGGAACAAAGACCTGAAGCTTAGGGCAGTCTCTGTCTGCTAAACTTGGTCACTTGTGGTTGGCAACGTGGCTTCTTGCATTTCTGCCAGGCAGCTGAACAGCTTTCTCAGAAGATGTGCAAAGAATCAGCACTCCTTTTCTGGAAGAGGTGGCTCCAGCACCAAAGATGTCAGCTCAGACGCAACAACTCCAGCTTCACAGTGGCGTGAGGAGGCCCTTGCTCCTAAGATATCACTGCCAAATTACTAGGTGGGCTGTGAATAGCAGCATTTATTCTTTCTTCCTCTGGTCTTGAATGAATCTGGTTTTACCACTCTGCTTATGAGTACCGTGCCTTGGGGAAAATTTGAGTAGAAAAGTGACAGAATTCTGGATCACCACATGGGATAAATGATCATAGCAGCCTCTTTTTCCAGACCAGAATGCTTTTGTCATATCATCAGCACCTCACATTACTCAGCTATGGATGCTGCTACTCTTTGGTTTCAGGCAGAGTTGGAGAGCGATCTGTGTGGCCGCAGTCTCAGGTATATATTTTGATACTGGGTTGTCTGATCTTAATAGTGCTTTGCCTCCAACTCCTAAAAGTAGAGATAGATATTTTGCTACCTTGTGTAGCAAACTCCTTAGGAGAGGGACTTTCTTGTACTCCCAGTTTGTGCACTGATGTTGATATTATAACAGTGAACACAAGAAGGTCCAATAAATATTGTCTGATGTGGGTGCCTTGTTGTTTTTTCCAGTTCACATACCACAAATAAATTTATGGTAGCTGTTGCTACAAGTTCTTCTTTCAGCAAATCATTCGTTGTTCAAATATTTATGATAGCTTGTATCATATGATGTTATCGGGAGTCTGGGCTTCATTCACAAATTTCTGGACAGAGCGAGCTTTGCTTAAATGGTTACATTCCCTTCATTAAATTAAGAACCTCCTCCCAGATAACCACTTGTCTTCATACAGTGAAAGAAAAACTTCTAGATAAACTCAGTAAGAGTAGCACCAATGCATTTTACTGTTCCTCAGCTGTTTCCACTAGAAAGAAGGGAAGAATATCCTTGCATATTTGTTTCCATTTTAGGATCTAAAGTGATTAAGTATGACAGTCAGTATTTCCTCCATGAGTCATCTTTCTGTACTATAGATCTTTTTGCAGCTAGGCTGTCTTAGACACCATTGTAACAGTAACTTTCAATAATTTCATTTTCTAACACCTGCCTAAAATGAGACACCTGCTCTCCATATTCATTTGCATTCCTCTTTATTAGGCATTTTCCTGCATGTCTCTCCTCTACTATTAAAAACCCCTCTTTTTTATCAAGATAATTCAAGTTTTTAAATAACACTTTAATATTACCCTATTATGTTATAATAACTATATGTTTTCCTTACAAAAAGCAATGTATTTTAAAGCACCTTCCTTTTTAAGTGGCAATTTTTTTAAGCAGTGAAAATAATGTATTGAAAACTACTTTCTGAAATTTTTTCTGATCCAAAATCTATTTCTAATATATTTATAATCTCCCTTTCTCAGACTTGTAGTTCCTTTTTCACTAATGTAGGATTAAAATCCTTAAACCAGGGAATTTGCACGAACATTAAAACCACTACAGTTTTCAGAATATTTCACACTGGGGCTAGGATCATAGTGAAAACTTACAGCTCCAACTTTTGCACTGTTGTTACATCTGAATTAAATACAAAGAAATCACAGAATCTCAGAATATGCTGCATTGGAAGGGATCCCCAAGGATCATCAAATCCAATTCCTGGCCCTGCACAGCATCATCCCCAAGGATCACACCATGTGCCTGAGACCACTGTCCAAACACTTCTTGAATTCTGTCAGGCTGGTGCTGTGACCACTTCCCTGGGGAGTCTGTTCCAGTGCCCAAATACCATTTGGTTGAAGAACTTTTTTCTAATATCCAACTTAAATCTTCCCTGACCCATGTAAAAGCCTGTGAGGTCAAACAGAAGCAGATAAATATTATGCAAATGACTTTTCTGACTGGAGTCCAATAGATCCAATCATGTACACAACTGAAAGAAAACAACCTGCATTTTTGCAGAAGAATTAGCTAGCTATATTCCAAGAATGTGTAGCTTTGAGTCTCATCCAGCTCACAATCAACTGATATTTTAATCACAATTTAGATATGTAGTTTGTATAATCTGGGAGTCAAACCAAAAGACATGGTCAGGGTTTATTTTGGTTTTGGTGTCCTATTGGAAGAAATATCTTTCCAGTTTAGTCAAACTGAATTCTGCTGGTAAGTGAGTATATGAATGAAAATATTTTTCCTCAATGGATCCTTGTATGAACAGAGGAAAAAATACGTTTTGTTGAGATATTAAGAAGATCAAAATAAAATCTCTTAAAACCCTCATTTTTAAAACCTGACTATATCCAATATTGGACATGGAACCTCGTATATAAGGATACTTAGGCATCCTATAAACCCATTTCAAGTCTGTAACCTAAGTTTCTGAAAGAAGTGTACAGTTTGTCGAACCAAAGACCCCAGGGAAAAATATTTATACCTGTTGAAATGGATTTTTCCATGCATGTGCATACATGTTAATCTATAAATAGTTAGACAATTAAAAGAACCATTTTTTACTAAAAAGTTCAATTTTTTGGCTCTCCTGGTCTCTCCTCTATAACATGATGAAGATATACACCATTAAAGAAAACAAAGAAAATATGAAGGATGTATTAAATAGAAAGACAAACCAAAAAAGAGAAAAGTTTCTGTTTGTGTCTAAGAAGGGAATAATGTGCATGCAGACAATGTAGAAAAATAATGCATTGGTGGCTGAAAGATTGGTATTTACAGATAAGTGGATGTTGCAGCAAGAGTTCTGTACACATAAGCATATTAGGATCTAAGTAATGCTAACTGTGTGCTAAAATACATTTGCTTGAGTATCAATATATTTTTATTAGTAAGATCAACAGTATAGATATTGATATATCTTTGCAAACACAAAAAAACCCCAATTCTCTGCTAAAATAGTGACTCTAGACATCAAGTTTTTGGCTAGAAAGAAACACTCTTTGTGTTATGAATCCATCGCCAGAGTAAATGGTATAAAAATAACATGGACTAAATATTGACCTTTTCTTATCCACTTGAAACTTCCAAACTGGTGCAAATTAAAAGATATAAACATAGGAAAAATCCCATTAGTTTATTTTAAATGTAAGAAGTAATACAGATTATAATTTTGTTGCAAATACAAATCTTTAAAAATGCCATCATAAAAGATGTTAGAAACATGGATAAAGATATTGCAATTAATATGATTCTTCCTTCACAATCCTCTGGACTACAATCCATCATTCAATAATTCTCACAGTACAATTTTTTTCATGCCACACCCATATCCGAGCGTCCCAATTTTTTTCTTTCAGTCACTGTGAGTTGTGATCACTGTTACTTCCTCAACATCTCCGCTGCAGGTATCAAGGATACTTGAGTTCAGAATGCTGTACTACATGTACAGGCATATTGGTAAAATACTTCCTTTTTTTGAGCCTTTGATACTTTTTTGACCTGCTCCATGTCTTCAGGATTACGTCTCCATGTACATTTTTTAATCTCTCCTTTTTTGTAATTGAATGGTCTCTTGATATTCATTTAGGAGTCACTTAGCTCGCAGCTGAGGAATGGAAAAAATAGACACTAAATTCTTACAAGTGCTGAGCTATTCTTCTCAAATGGTCTGCCACAGACTTTTCCCTTATCACATTCCCCTCAACCTTTAAAACATGGCTAATACTCTTTGCTTTATACCCCATATATAACCAGTAAAATAAATATTGCTGCTGACTGGAACCGAAAAACTCATCAATATGTTCCTTATGTGCCTATTTGTTGTGCTGCTCTTTATTTTAACCATGTGCATCACAGAATTGTGGACATTGCACTGCCCTCATTCAGCTCGACAATTATACATCTCACAGGTAGGTTATGACCTCTGCTTGTATACATTAGCTCCAACAATGAAGGATGAGGTGATCCATGACAAGGTTGTGTCCTCTGCACTGTCTGGAGGTCTCAGTACTGCACAGCTCTGCCAAAGCCCACCAATATCATCCTGAGAATTATGACTATGTAATTCCTAAGCCAAGAAGTGATGCCAATAGTAAAACTGTTCTGTCTCAATATGTTTAAAACGTGTACTAATTAAAAAGTGCACTACCCTACCATTTTCTCTTTGTTGTATCATATAGACAGAGAAAAAATAATCTCACTGATTAATCCTTACTGTAACACTTAAAGTACTTAATGTAATAGTACTTAATGTAACATTGGAGGACAAAACAAAACAAAACAAAACACCTTTAAAACCTAAATACTCCCCCAGATATTTATTACAATTAAACTGACAAACCAAACACAGAGCCCTGACTACTGCAGGATTGTTACTCATACTTATGTTTGTCCTGTGAGGATTTTTTAAAATTTGTATAAAAGAAAAATTTCCCTCATTTATGGTGTTAGTAGAAATCTGAAAATATGGTTGTTAGGCTATTAATGTTTATCAACATATTATCCACAAGAAAAAAAATAAACCATGCATTCTGTTTTTTCTGGAGGCTATATTTGTGGTTAAAAAGAAGATGCACAGCTTTTAGTAGTAAGTAATGAGAGCAGCATTATGGTAATTGCACTGCATTATGGCTGTTTTTTTGTTCAATATATGATTAGTTTTAATATTTGGCAAGGATACTTTTCCTCTTGACAATATTTGGATATTATTAATATTCACTTTTGCTGTATTGTACTGTGTTTTTAGAAAGCGGGGTTTACTAAGGATGCATTTTTAATTTTTTTAACACAGAAATCTGGCAAGCTAACTCTTCTTAGTAGGAATGAATGTCAGGAACACTGACATTAGTATTTTCAGTTATAAAATAGAATTCATAATTTGCATCCTTGCAGTGCTTGACACAATACTCAGACAAACTCTTTTTGATGTCAAAGCTTTTCTTGAGGATACCTGAATGAGAACTTACAAAGGCAGGGAACTGCATGCAGTTATGATTTCTAATAATTAAGATTCAATAGGCTCTTTTAAATATAATTATTTTCATTAACTTCAATGTGATTTTGGCAGACTCCTACGGCTGCATATTTGCATAATCTTGATATCCATTTTGATAATCTCATTGCCATTTTCCCAACCTGCTGAGAAACACCAGCTTTAACATCTGCACAAACTGAAGGACACCTGGAGGCATTTGATGAATGTGGCCATCACATGGCTTAATTTATAAAACACCTTCTTCATTCATGGTGACAAGATGCATGAGTTAAAATGCATTATACCTTAGACCCTTTTACTTCCATGTGCTCATGTAGCTCATGAGTAGCCCACAAGTAACTCAAACCTCAGACAAAACAAGGTGAAAAAATAATTAATGTAGGTCATCTTTGTTAATTTTGGATTCTCAAAGTATACTTGCAACCAGGCTTTCCAGTATACTTCCCAAAATTCTAGCTGACAGTCTTTTCACTTCTTTTGGAAACCTGTGTTTGCTCTTCTGACTAAAAATTGCACATGTAGTATGATCTTTTATGTAATTGGCAATGAATTAGTACTTATCTGATATTCTTTTCCCACAGCTTTCTAAAAGTGGAACAAAATCTCACCTCAAACCCTGACAGTGTGAATTACTCTCCTAGCATTCAAGTATTTTACTTCACCAGTTCTATAAAATTATCATGACTAAAGAAATTATAAATGAAAAGGAAACCAATTCATATTAAAATTGAGAAATGTGAGAGAAATATTGAAGTGCAGATGGATGGAAAAATGACACTAGTTTAGGCTGTGCTCAGATCACTCCTTGCTTATCTCCACAATTAAGCTTGTTAACTCATTTTGGACCAGAATATATATTTTTTCTCCAACTACACTGCCTGAGTAGTTGCTTTGTTTTCTTTTTCATTCTCTCAGAACATGTAGCAAAGGTCATCTTTCAACATCAAGTGCATGCTTCCAATGGGACCAATTTCTAGAAGCTGAAAGGTTTGGGTACTGATGGGGTGCTCTCACTTTTTCTTTATTGCCAAGTAGCTAATAACAACTTTCTGCTCTGAGTCAGACAGTCAAAGTTTTGCTAACTCTACTACTGATTCTACACTTCTGTGATGTCAGAGAATAGAGGAAGGGGGAATAGATCCTGTTTCCTTTGTTATTTTTTTTTTAATTTTTATTATCTAGGTGTACAGAAGCAGTAATAGCAGCTTGCCTCTGTTGAAAAATTATTCATATCCAAGGAAAAAAAAAAGATATTGCTTGCTCTAGATGTACAGTAAAGCAAAATTAAAGATCAAATACATTGCCCAAGAGCCAGACTTCCTCTTCCATGGTTTGAGAGGCTTTATATTTTTTAAATTTCCCATGTTAGTCACAAACACTTAAGATGACACTTTGGGCCCAATTTATTCCTGTGTATGTCACATGAGAAATATTAGTGGTGGAAGTAAAAACTTGCTTGCACTGGAGTTGCTTTATAGCCTTCCAGTCACCACAAAAATTATGTGCACATTTAGAAGTATTACTTTAGAAAGCCTTCCAAGCAGTTTTAAAGGCTTTCACAGAATAGTGGAATGGCTGAGGTTGAAAGGGACCTTTGGAAATTGTGTAGTTCAACCCCCCTGCTAAAACAGGTTCACCTAGAGCAGGTTGCACAGGATTATGTTGAGGTGGGTTTTGAGTAAATCTAGAGACTCTACAACCACTCTAGGCAGCCTCTTCCAGTTCTCTGTGACCCTCAAAGTAAAGAAGCTATTCCTCATCTTCAGATGAAGCTTGCTATGTTTCAGTTTGTGCCCATTGCTATTTGTCCTGATGCTGGGCACCATTGAAAAGAGTCTGGCCCAACCATGTTGACACCACCCTGGTGATACTTGTGTGCAGTGATGTGGTTCCCTCTCAGTCGTCTCATCTTGAGGCTGAACAGCCTCAGCACCTTCAACTTTTCCTCATAAGAGAGATGGTCCAGCCCCTAATCATATCTGTAGCCTTTACTGATCCCACTCTAGCAATTCCTTGTTTTCCTTGAACTGGGGAGCTTCCTTTCAGATTTTTCTCAATGAGTGCCTAGACTAACAGTATGCTGAAACAATACAAAATGTTATCTGGCATTTAATTATGTTTTAAATATTTAGGGATTTCTCTTTCTGTGCTCTTAGATTATTTTTTTTATAATCACTAGATTTGTCATCTTTTTTTTTTTAGAGAATATCACACAAGTTGAGCTAGAAAAATAATGTTTGAAAAGAATGCTAAAAAAGAAGTCATGACATAGTCTATTCGCCTGAGCAGTACGTTCAGATTTCTTTTCCATCTTTCCACCTTTCCTCACAACACTTGTCTGGATTTTTATTTTCTGCTGAAGTGTGACACATTACAGGAGTGCATAATTTCATCTCTAACAAGAACTCAGATACCATTTTTTCTCACATGGTTGTATAGGCTAGCATCATCCTGGGTTGCACTAGGTGGAGGGAGGTGATCTTTCCCCTTGGCTCAGCATGGACCCAAGGGTGGGGAGTCATAGCTCACATCTCTGCTGGGCTGCTGCGTTCAGCCCAATGTTCCTGACATTTTTGAGGTGCTATTTCATGACCAGTCTCTTGAGGCTTGGTGCATCAATATTTATTTTAGTCACTGCTTGGACTATGCACTCACCCTGAGAGTGTTTAATGTTACCAGCAACAAAATGAACTCTGATTAAGAAATTATTTCTCACAGGAATGCAAAGCCATTTGAAACAGGTGTTTCTGCCCACATTCTCTGGTGTTTCCTCTCTTCACATCTTATTCACATACTTGCCAGAAGTCTGTACATAATAAAGTCTCAAAGTCCTATGTTATAATTCCTGTTGGAAATCAGAGCCTCTCCAATATTTAATTACTCTGAACTGAAATTATGCAGGAGGTTTGTCCCTTTTTCAATAACTTTTTGGAATGCTTTACACCATAAATAAAAATTCAATTTCCCCTTTCTTCTTTCTCTCAGTAGCATTAAATAATGCTATAAAAGATAAATCAAGTTCCAACTTCTTAAGCTTCTTTCATTGCTTTAGATTTATTTGTAATTTCCAAAATACATCATATTTTAACTCAAACCTCTCTGCCCCTTAGCCATGATCCTTTTGTCCTTTGATATTGCCTCTATCTAAGCAACACTGGGGGAACAAAATATGGGTTATTGCTTTGTCACCACAACTTTTATCTAAGTTCTTTGCCGGGACTATGTATTCGCATTGCGATGAACCTAAAATCTTGTCTCTTATCTTATAAAGAAAAATCATACTTCTGTTTAGTTAGATTTGTTTAGTTTTGAATGTCGAGGAGTAAAGATCAAGTTGGTAGCAGTGAGGAGAAAAAGAATGAGAAAAAGGATTCAAAACTTGAGAAAGCAAAGGGGAAATTCTAAGGACAGTGAGGACAGTCAAAAGACTCCATGTCTTCAACAGAGGCAAATGTCACCCTAGGTTACTGTTCAGAAAATATCCAGATGGTTTCCTCTGCCTTTCTTCTCTATGACTTTCTATCAGGTCGTCCTCAAATAGATTCACTCCTCTATTTTTAGTTCATTCATTATTCCTCTTCATCTCCCTCTGTGGTGATGAAGGGACAGGTCTAGTGTCAGTGGAAGCAATTTGAAATGAATAGATGTGCTAACTGACCCCTTCACGGCTACATCACAAGAAAACATTTAGTACTGCTATTTATGGTCTACACAAAGGATTCAAGCTCTTAAATTACTTCAAAACAAAAGTATCATTTGGAGGTTACTGCCACAGCTTGTCCTACACAATTACTCTCTAGGCTAGAAAGCTGTTTACTGGTCACAAAAAAGTGGATTTTGGTTTTCAATAGTTGCCAATCATAAATAATAGTAAGATTTGCAGGTATGACTAACAGGAGCTAAATTTGAGTGTAAGACATTGTCTCGAAAATTACTAAGAAAAACAATCTAAATCAAATATATGTAATCTATACTTTTATAGCCAAATTTAATTTATCAAATGCAATCTAATTTGATTTTTATGAGGTGTAATACAGTAAACGGTATATTGTATTAAATATTTAGAAAAAAAGGATATTATATTCAATAATTCTACTAGGTCTGTCAATCATCTAGACTGATCAACAGGTATAACTAAAAGTTTGTAAAAGTTTCAAATTCAAAGCAGATCTTTTCATCCATTAATCTCAGGTAACATATTCAGTGAACTCTTCTTCTATTGCATAGTTTAATACTTAAATAAAGCTTAGTGTATTTTTACTGCATCTTTCAAATTGTTTGTCCAGGCTCCCTATTTTTGCACATTTTTCAATTGATTTTATTATTTCTTTTTATCCTTCCAGAATTTTACAAGGTTCCTTGCACTTTTCTAGTTTCTACACTTTTCCTGCAATGGATATCAAAGTGTACATGTTAGCTCAGATATATATCCTCCGTATTAGATGGGTTTTGAAGAAAATGCTCAAAAGGAAACTGAACCTTGCTCTATGTGATAGAAGGGCAGAAAATTCAGTACTTTTTGATGTAGATGGCAACCAGATTGCATTGCTGCTGAGAAATCACACACAGGCAAGAAGAAAAATTTAGAGATACATATCCCAGTAAAAATGTAATTATCTGACAGGAGACACAAGCATAATAGATATGGTGAACAAAAAATCAATGAGATCTCAATATATCTTTTAACAATTGAATGACAGCTTTCCAGGCAACTGAAGGCTGGCCAAATAGGAGCTGATAAAGAATGGACAGTAACACTGTAATTTGACAAGGTGAATTTGACTGGGAGTTTCAGATTACCAAAAACCACAGCAGACAACCTGTAAGATGACACAAAGCCAGGAAGGTAGAAAAGGTATATAATACTTCTCACCAAAGTTATATCAGAACCAGGAGATTCTAGCAGATTGAAAGTTACACTACATTTAATCTATATTCAATAGAAGGATACACATCACCAGAAAGAAACTCCAACAATTTTAAATTTAAAATGTGTGAAGTTTTTCTCTACAGAAGTATTTGTTAATTAGAATGTACTCAAAAAAGCAGAGGATGATCACCTGCAGTTCAAGTTGCCACTTAATTCATGCCTTTAAGTAAGTTCTCTTTCCTCTAATAAACAGAATAAAGTAAGACGTAGATAGGATGTTCTCTCTGGGAATCTAAGAATCTATAAAACACCAAATATTCTAAGCTGAATAATATGAACAACAGTCTATGCAAAGTCATAATTCTGCACCTTAGAACAGAGCATGAGAATGAGAATCATAGGGTTTCCAGACTCAAGAGACAGTGATAGAAATGTTACTGAAAAAACCCCAGTACAATTAGCTGTCCCAGTTTTTTGGGCCTTGCTCTCTCTGTGCAAATGAAGTACATGTCTGCAGCAAAGACTGAAGTCCACAAATATGAATGAATTGCTTTACACTACTACTCTCTGTCATTAGAATCTAATAGCTGATGACCTCATTCTACAGTTATTGAAAATATTTCACCTTTTACAAGTGAAGATGGTTAAGTTTATCCTTTTTCTTTTCTGTGAAGATCTGTCAGCTACCCACTGCTGTAGTATAAATGGTCTAAGTACCATGACATCAAAGAATTTTAATAATTGTACTTTCTACTGTCTTTTAGCAATATTTCAAGGTAACATATAGTTAATGAAAGGCCATTCTGAAGTAACTGAATTGGGGGGTTTGTTCAATTTGTAAAACTATTTATTTGCTGGCATGAAAAAACGCATATAAAAATGCATGTCATATAAAACATTTCTTAGATTTGCTCGGGGAAAGAAAGTATAGAAATTGTAGCATTGAGTTGTTTCACTTTACAAGGAAAGTCTGGAGCCAGGGATTAGAAGAAATGGAGAAAAGGATGTATAGAAGGCCATGCTCTGCTAGGTAACAACGACTGGAATTCAGGCCATTTTAAAAACACAGTCTCAAAGCAATTCTTGAATATCAAAGACTACAAGACCTGTCTTTGTGGAAGGATTTGGAATTTTGTGCTGTCTAATTACAATTGGAATTCTTCATATATTATTTCTGCACAAATAACTTACAGTTTCTATATACATATATTTCCAGAGGCCTCCTTCTACCCAGAGACCTCCTTCTATACAGGAGGCAGCTCCTCTGCTGGGATATATCAGTATGGAATCTAACTCCTCCAAAAAAAACGTTATGCATAGTCACATTTACTAATCACAGCTCTCTTATTTAATTTTTTCAATAATGCTGTCCCGCAGTGCATTTTCTCCTTTTTTTCTCATTAAAAAAACAGCAACAAAATGAGGGAATTATTGTCCCAGTCATGTACAGTGCAACCGTGTTATGAAACAGTGAAAAGGGACCACATCCAGCTGTGCTTTAAATGTTACATGAATTTTGCATATGCATAGTTTGGAGACCCACCTGCTGAGTTAATACAAACAAAAAAAAAAATCATATAGTGCAGAACTTCTAAAGAGAAAACTATGAGAATAGATTATAGAGCATAAAACCAGAAAAGAACAACAGCATACAAAACCAGTTATTTGAAAAGCACATGAACAATATCTTAAAAATGTAATTAACTGAATACATTGATTTTCATTAAATTATATTAGGATCAGTCCAGCTCCCTCTCCTCAATTTCTTAATACAGTGTAAATATGAAACCTATAAACGATGTAAAGATAGCTGTGATGTTGATTTTGGTTCATTTTTTTTTTTGTTCTGAAATTGGAATATGGCAAAGCAAGGAGTTGAGATTAGGAAACCATCACACAAATAGTGTAACAGTCTTGTATTAATGCATATCAACATGACTGGCTGATAAAAATCTCAATCAGTTTTATGGCTTTATTTTTGACTTGAATCAAGGTTGTCTTTTATTCACATTTATAGAATTACTGACATTAATTCCTGTTTTTCCATCAACCAAGGAAGAGTCTCTGTACCAGGTGAGCTCTTTGCTAATTGGAGTAAAAACCACTTTACCCTTCAAGTGATTATGAGCTTTTGAAAGGTATGTTTTAAGCAGTATTTTACATGACTCTTTTTCTTCTATTGATCATTATTTTCCTCTCTCTTGCCATTCATTTTCTTACTTTGTAGTGGTTTATAACACTGTTTTCTTGTATGTCTTTTCCATAGCATGAGAAATGAAAACTCAGAGAATGATGTTATCACATAGTGATATAATGGCAATTTCTTTTGCAACCTCTAAAATTGCCAATGTGTTCTTCAACTTACTTCTCGATGGAAAGTTCAAAGAAGCAGAAAGTACAGTGATGTAATGGACAGTCCCTAAAGAAAAGAGTTTATAGGATGCAGCTGAAGGGATATTGCAGGATTCTGAGACTTAGACCCATGGAGGAAGACAGAGTGATGCTTCTTTTTCTTCCTAGAGATAATTTTCCTATAATTTTATTTGAGCTATTGCTTTTCACTCCATGGTATTACCATTTTTCAACATTAGCCTTCCTCGCACTTGCGGGGGTGCCACTGATCCATCCAAGAAAAAGAAAGCTGAATTCCTTGATTCTTTTGCTTTAGCAAGACAAGCAGAATTTAAATTTAGAATAAGCTATAATTTAAAACATTGGGCTCGATTCTGCAGTGCTTATACATAGGAAAGAGCAACAGCTGACATGTAATCCTTCTAAAAGAGGGAACTGTGGTCAAGATTCATGTCTCCTAATTTTAGCTTCCAAAAAAAAAGAATATCTATTATTAGTTGGTCATCAAGACCGTCTTATAAAACCAGTGCAAAAGGAAAGGATTTGTCAAGAGTTCATTTTTGACTTTTTAATATCCCTGAAGCCAATGGAAAGGCAGATGCTCCTCTGCAGCCTGGCTTGGATGCTCTGAATAATTTTCTAGAGGAGCCTCTAGCTCTTCATGGAGTACTATGAGATCTGCTGGGTTATTAGCCTCATTACAGAATATTCCCTGGGGCACACCTATAGATCACACTGTCATTCCTCTTACCTTAGTGCTCTGTTTTAAGACAGAATTAATTATCTGCTGGGGCGTCTTTCTCTCTTCCGTGAGTGTAAGAAGATCTGAGTCCATCTGCCTTAGGCCTTTTAGGTGAACTAAGTTTAAAAAGATCAGAATCACTCCACAAATAAAATATAAATGTGTTAAAGAGAATCTGAACTGGAACTTCATTTAAGCTGATAATTCAGTTTCACCAAAGGATCTAATCCGTGATTTTAAATCAGGAGCCCTCTGTATTAACTCTTCAATACATTACAATATCCTTCATAATTCAGAAGAATTTTTGCAATCATTACATTAATAGTTATTTCAGCTTCCACTCAAGAAATTGTTAAGTCGCAAGGTAAAGTGAACTATGAAAGTTGTTTATTAATACTAAACTCCTGAAACTGTATTTAAATAATGATTTTTGAAGGACATAAGAAGAAAGCATAGAACAGTAAAATGTGCTCATTCCACTGTAACAAGATTGGATTAGTTGAGTATGTGAAATACATATCTTTCTGTACATTTTCTGTAGCTCTTTGATATTTGCTCTCTCATAAGTGAAGCTCCAAACAAATTCTAAAGGCAACATCTTAGTCAGTTTTAATGCAGGTTCTAAAGGTAATACTATATAAAGGAGTTGAAGTAGCAGGAATTGAAAAAAGCATGGCTTTATCTATATTTATTTAAAGATAAATCTCCTCTCAGTTATTTTCAAAGGACTACATACCTGTTCGTGAGTCTCCTTCAGATATTTTGGGTGTATTAAATTCCATAAATTGGCTTCTTTAATTGCAGAAAGCAAGTTATTAGAACAAATGGTGCAAGTGTTTACGAGAAAGAGTTCAATTTACTTTCTTTATATATTAATCCATATCATTAATTTCTTTCTTATTGAGCTAATGGAAATCTAAGGCTGGTACCCTAAAACTGATGTCAGTGTGATGAATTTCATTTTTAGTACCTGCTGGTTCATTAAACATCTCATTAATTAAGAGTATTACATATTTCATGCCATTTGGATCATCTGCCTTTGCAGATTCCTTTTATGGTCAAATGCATGTGAGCTGCTATTCTTTTATTTTAGACTTCATGGAATGCTCAGTCTTAGTATGGACTTGGAGTGGAAACTGCTACAGTAGTTTCCTTCATGTGCAACATCCTTTTTTTATTTTTATTTTTACTCTTTGCATATATTTGTTCACTTTATTGAACAAATACACATTCAAATAGAAAAAACAGAGCTACAAATACAGCACTTGCATCTATCAAGAAGGAATGTATTCTGCGATGAAGGAGTCCATCAAGAGGTGATCCTCTGTTAAAAGTTATCCAGAGCCTATAATTATGAATAGTATAGATGAGACTTCATTAGATTGGATAAGATAATGGCACATGAAATAAATGCTACTTTCTTGATTCTTTTGTCCATGTTTGCTGCTATAATAGGGCAAAATGACACATTATATAAGATGAAAAGATTTTTTAAATCTTAATTTATATAATAACCTCCTTAAATTCTAAATTATTGTTATTATGAGAAGAAAAAATTATGTTTTAACAAATGTTAACCCTTTAAACCCCATAATTTAATGAATTTTTCTGTTGTCATTTACCAAAACCAAAAGTGTTTCACAATTCAATGAAACAAAAATGTCCAAAAATAAAAGTATTTTTTATTGGATATAAAAATTATGAGATTTAGATTTTCCATAATTTCCCTTAACAAATTTTCTTAATTATCATGACTTATAATAAATTGTCTTTTATGTTCATAGCAAAACAGTGCAATGCCTGCTTGTGTCAATGCTGTTGTCTCAAGTTTCCCAAAAACTGCTTGGTTGCATTAACTTGATTTCATGGCAAAACTCATTATATATATCTGTGAAATATTAATTATTATTTGACAGTAGTTACACCTTCTGACAATGATTTAGTTCAAGTCTGCTAGAAGGGTGAAGCTATGTGGTCACGACCATTGCAGTACTGTGGGCAAAGATTAGCTAAGATAACATCTTAAATTTTACTGTTAAAATTTTTACCTATATAATTCCAATAGTAGGAAAGTAGGAAAAAGATTGTTTTCTCTTTTACTCCAATAACTCATCCAGCATACAATATTAGTGATTATCTCCGAAGTAATGACTTTTTTGGTTTAATAGTACATGGTTAGAGTTATGGTCCTCATTATGACCTCATACCAAGCTTGGCTCATGGAGTCATCTCCGAGCACGCGAACTGAGATGAAGAGGTGCACTCCAGGAAGGTAAAAAATGCAATTTCAGATCAGTGTGGAACGTGTTGTACATCATCAGGCCTTGGATGTGGAAAACCAGAATTTTTACCTCTTCCTAAAGTTCAGCTATTGAAATATTTGATTAGATATTATTTAATACAAAGACCTCCACGTTTGTACATGCAGATACCACAGGGACAAGATTCAAGGAGTGTGTTTAGTGAGATAATGAAAGTATAGGAACCATATTGTTCTTCTATTCATATTAATCTAAATCCAAGAAGAACTTAGTGCAGAATTTCTTCTAGAAAATGTGGGGAGATGGATCATGATTTCCTGTATCAAGACACGATGGGAATGCAATGATATTGAGGGGCAGTTAAGAAGACCTGTTATGTCAATCCCAGTCTAACTATGTTTACTCCATCTAACAAGAGTAGAAAGCAAACATGTCATCTTTCCAAATTAAGAAACAAAAACAAAAACAAACAAACAAATAAAAACAAAACAAAAGTTTTACCTTTAAGAAGTAGATTACCAGAAAAGAATATTGTAAATATTTTCCTTTTTGGCTTCTTAAATATGTGAAAACACCTTTTGAATGGTAGGATTTTATAGTCAATTTTTCTTCCTGTCATTCAAAAAAGAAGAAAGAAGTAGTTAAGGGCTGGGGGTTTTTTTTGTTTTAAAGAGAAGATTAAAGGACTACTCAGATAAAATCTTCACTCATTTTTTATCTTTGTTTCTTTTTTTTTTGCCAGAAGGAAAAAATAAGATCATGTTATCTAGTCTTTAACTGCAGAACAATCCTTTAAATCCTCATTATTCTGAAGATTACAAAGATTAAAAGTCCGTACAATATTTCCTGAAAACAGACACAGAGAAATGACAAGCAAGTATCTAAATGAGGAATCAAGAATTCTTTCTTTCAAACACTGAAAGAAAAAAGAGAAAAGACACATAGCATTGGCTGTCTTTCTGCCATTCTGTCTTTAAAGCTGTATGGTAGAGATGAACATGAATTAGAGAGAATGGCTTAAAAAGGCTTTAAGTAGGTTTCTTGATACAAAATATGCTAATCTGCAGAGCACAGAACCAGCAGCATTTCCAAAGGTGCTCAGAATTGGAAAGATATAAACCAAAGAACATATGAAAGTTAAAATCCTGCTTAGAAAAATGGATGTGCCAGCCCTGCATTCCAAACACTCACTTTAAAATTCTGGCTTTTCCAGTTTTATTTATGCAATTTACGATCATTTGAGGGCAACTTTTGCTTTTGTTTCATACCACACGAGCCACACACCACTATTGTTTCATTTTCAAGGCTATTTTCAAATTTTGTTTTGAAAATTAGTCAATTCTAACAAGTTTATCATTTGTCCAGCGTCTGACCATTTACTGAAGTACTTTGCCTTGATATTGCACAAGATAAAATGTACAGAACACTTGATATCACTAAACTGAGCTGAGTTCATGTTCTCGTATACTCAAATTATTTCCTTAGAAGGAAATTATTTGAAAGCAGTGAAAAAATGAGTATATATTTTTGAACTAAGATGTATTTTTTCTAATATAGCCATCAGAAATGTCAGGTCATCCTGCTAAAAATCAATTGTTTCTGGAATAACTGGTAGCTTTCCAAGTAAATTAACTGAAATGGTACCACAATGCAAGGAATGGGTGGAGTTTAAAAAAAGTAAAATTCTCTGACCAACAAAGAAGTAGAAAAGAGCAGTATTATTTGCCACAGTTCTCAAACAGCAAGTTGCTCTTGGTCTCTTTTTTTGCTCCTTCTTCTGGATTAACTGAAATTCAGAACCCCACAATGTGAGACAATGTTTTGAGAAAGATCCAGTAGTGAACTCTTGATGCCTGATTTATTGAGAAAATTAAGTATATTGCATTGCTCTGACTGTGTGTCTCCCTATATAATTTAATTGGGTAATTTCTAAGTAAATCAAGAGGTAGAAAGCTCAGAGACAAAAGATGTTGACACATTTTGTGGAAATTTCAAAGTGTATAGAGGATGGAGACCAAAATAAGGAAAAGTGGATATGAATTTGGCCCACTGAATAATTCCAAGAAGAAAATCAACACATATATACTCTGAGGTACCAGTAGTACATCCTGACACAGGAATACTAAAAAAATAAAAGAAGCAGCTAGCACGGCATTACACTATGGCACTTATTAAGGATACCTAAACATAGTGAGTAGGAAATTGGCTGTCACTCATTCTGCATCTCATGGGACTACCTTGGCTTTAAATAATTTTTCTACTTGAAATTCTGAAAAAAAGTAATCATTCTACTACACTCACTAGTGCTTTTTCTGAAAAGACTTCTAGCGTTGATGATTTTGTGTCTGTTAAAATTTATGGCTGATTTATATATTTACAAAATCACGATACTACTTAAAATTATTTATTTAAGATTTTAGAAATGCCATATATATGACAGGTGAAGTATGAAGTCAGTTTGTGCTACCCTCTGTTAAGAAATGTGATCAAGGTATCAGGAACTTAAAAGTTTTTTCCTCTGTGATTTATGTATTGGTTTTCTTAGAACAAGTGTAATAAAATGCCTGCTATCCATATTTTCCAGATTTAGTATTGGAAATTTTTCATGATAGAATTTAAATTTATATTCAAATAAGTTTTTAATAGATTACATGATAGATTCTACTATATGCATACTATCTTTCACTTTTTAATTTTCATGCATTCTGTAAATAAAATGTTTTCATTGGGGTATAGAAGAATTTCCACTGAGGTTGTTTGTCTGTTTGCTATTTTCCTCTGGGGTTGGAGAGATTATTAGTAGAGAGCTAACAACCAAACATTGTTGTTACTTTTGAAATTGTCCCTTATCTCAAAGATTTAGTTGGAAGAAGAAACAGGGTTGTCTCAGGGAAGATTATGTGGAAGCAACAGAACACCTGCTGAAAGACTTGAAGTCTTTCAGGTCTATATAATTACTTGACTAAGAAATCCAGAACTTTACAAAAGGAAAGCCTTCACAGTGATACTTGTAAAGAAGGTAGAAAGAAGGACTCTGCAAAGACCCAAAGTTCTTGAAAGGACTGAATAAAGTAATGCAGCCGTTTTGAGATTGGATTTGGAGTGGAAACTTTTATTGCTTTTCCAAAAGGCAATGTACTTCCTGGGTTTCTCTAAGAGCTATCTGTGGTTGTGTAGGTATCTTCTGACTACTCTAGTCTTATCTTTATTTCATTGCTGTCTTGTCCCTGAGAGTATTTAAAAAAAATACTCCTCAGAATAACATTTTGGTGGAGCTCTGGAAGCAGAAAAGGACTACTTACTTTGCAGCAGAACTGGCATAAGAGGAGGTGGCATCACAGGACGTAGATGGCTAATGTAGAGAGTCCCATCTGTTTGGAACAGGTGCTTGACAATGACTCTGTAGACGATGATGGTGCCCATGAGCCTACAGATGCCTAGCCCTGGTAAATTTGCACAGGGCAACTTGATCAGGTATGTATTGAGACAGCTTATTCAGTATTATGATATTGCAAATTTCATGGTAAATATTTACCATCAATTTCTCTATTTCCTCTAAAGGTTTTCAAAAATTTTAAAATTTTGAACAAAAAATGGTTTTTGAACAAATACATCTGTCTTTACTATCTGAATACATTGTAATTATTAGGTTTCTTCCTACTCCTCTAAACATCAGACCTCAATTTATTGTTACAACATATGCAGAAATTTATTCCAGCACATGCTTATTTTTCTTGCAGTAAGAGACATGCTGTTTGTGTGAATTCTTCAGTAATGATCCTTATTCCTTTTTCAGATGTGTAATAACTATGTGTTCTGCTGGAAGGTGCTAAAGAGTTTTGTTGGCTTGTTGAGAGTTTTTTCCCAGCCGTATTTAATTATCTTTAATGAAAATTAAACCTTTATTTGGTTTTAGAAAAAATTCAAGCACACATTCCTCTTGGACATATGTCAAAAATACTTATAGACACAACATGCAGAAAGATGAGTAATAGAACTTAAATGATGACCCTTACCAAAATAATACAAATTTCATTATCAGATTGCTATCTCTAATTTAACAGCAAAGCAGACACTTATTAATTTTTTTTTTTTTTTTCCTTTTCAGAAGTGAACTAAACACCACTACAAAGTGCCAAATTGACAGCAGTGGAATTAATTCTGTCTGCCTGGTAGACAAAGCATAGCAATCAAGCTGGATTTCTTTAAATTTTAGTACATTTGTCAGGTTTGTCTTTTTCCTCTGCTCTATGCAACAGTTCTTTGTCCATTGAAATTAATTGTACCATTTCCATTTATTCCAAAGACTTTTAGTTCAACTCTCAAACACAGTAACTAACTGCATGCCAATTATCATTTCAGTCCCATGTAAATATGCTAAACTATATGTTTGTCAAAACAAAAAGAAGTAGGAGAAGAAGAAAGGATATGGTTTCAGATTATTGGTTAAGACAAGTCCTATTCTTGAATCTTCCACTTACTCTTAGCAATTCTAAGTACTTCAAGGAACATTATTTTTGAATAGTGACTACTAAGAACTAGGAAGTACAACCCATTAAAAATAACTTGGGTCTTGGAATAGTGGGTAGGACAATGATTAAGTATGTTGACATGAAGGATGAAAAATTTGTGTAAGGGCAAATCTAGCGCATCTGTGAATAGAAAAGGTTTCTAGGATGACAATTATCCTATTCTTTCCATTTTTCAGGGAAGGTGTTGAACTATTTTAGATATAGGAGTAACTCCCTGGAGAGCTCTATATTAGTTAGGGGTGATTGGGAGAGAGAGAAGACATTGAACTGCTCAGATGGGCAAAAAAAGCAAATTAGGTACATGTATAGAGGCTATAAGAAAAATACTAGATTTTTGAGCCAAGGAAGGATAATTATATAGGAAATTATCCTGAAAAATCAGAATATGTTAATAGCCTTATATGAGTAAACTAACATGCAAAATAGCTGAAATCTACCAACAGTTTGCAGAGGGACACATAAAGCATGTGGCATGGTTCAAAGAACTTCCTTTCAGGGAAGTTCTTGGTTCTTCCAGGCTGTTGAGACATCAGCAGCCTTTGTTCATGCAGCTCTGTGAAGGCATGTGGCTGTACCAAATACCAAATTTATTTGAATGTACTTGCTACTGTAATAATACGTTATTCCTTGAGTTCTTCTTACAGCACTGGTTCTCTTGGACTTTCAAATAACGACATCTCTGTGGTCTGAGTTTCCTCAGAGGATTCCATACAGTCTCTGCTCTTGCCATATAATCTGTTGTGACCACTGCACATACAAACTAAAACAGCTCTATGAATGAATGTAGTGACCTGTAAGACTTGAGTTGCAGTCTCATATATCATTAAGAATTTTCATTCATCGACTGGGAAAAAAATTCTATCAAATTATACAGATTTTTTTCAATAAAAGTATATATTCCAAAATAATAGAAGTAAACTGGAAAATAATTGACTTCTACTTAAATTCTATTAGTTTTGCATAACCTATGAAAAAAATAATGTGGAAAATGTAGCAAAATATAATTTCTCATCAACACAATTCAAAGATTGGTTTTCTTATTCAATAACAAAATCATTGCAAGTCAAACAGGCTTATGCAACTGAAAAATGAGCTAAATGAAGAACTGTTTCTCTCCCTCCTTGTGTTACAAAGGCACAGACTGTCTTCAAGATGGGCATAAAAGAAACAGATGAGAAGTTTTTGTTGGGTGCCAAGTAATACTTCATTCCAAAATTTACTGGTCTAGAAAAAGAAGTAAAATAAATTTTAACAACTCTCTTAATGCAAATCCAGAGTTGTAGCACTACTGCTTTTGCTACTTATTTCCTTTGCTTTAGGGAACAAAATGGTTAGGTGAGCAATATAACCACAATTAACTGGCTTATTAAAAAGAAAAACAATTTAAACATACAGGCAATAAACAACATTATTTCATTACAATGCTGTTCTTATGTCCAAATAGTGGCAAGGCTGAAGATGTGCTCTCAGCAGGTGTGCACACACACAGAACCCTTATACATCCTACATATGCATAAATACATACCTACCTACATACATATATATACACATATACATAGTCAGCCAAAGACGATACAGATCCACAAAGCACCCACATGAACAGAGGGTGCACCAACACCCTCCTTCCCTCTCTGACTGGACAGGATGGAGGTCCAATGATGAGAAATATATATCCTTATGTACAATGTGGGTCCCTACAGCAGATGCATTTACTCGGCCTGCCCAGTGTTGAGATCTGGTTATTAAAATTTTCAGAGTGATGCCTCTGCCTAAATTAAGGTGCAAAAAAGACCGTACACCAAAGTCAATAGCATGAATTTTGTTTAACAGTAAATGTGAAAGAGAGAGAGAGAGTGTGTGTATGAAAGACATAGAAAAGAGGTGGGGAGAGACAAAGGTAGTGACGGAGACAGATTAAGTAGAAAATATCACCACTCTGTGGATCCTCAACAGCATCCTGTTGATCCTCTCCATCAGGTCTTCTTGGTGGTGAGGGCTCTCCCTTCCCCCTAAAAAACATACAGTTCAATGGATTAATATACATTTGGGCAAGGTGGGAATGGCCAGGTACCTCCCCTGGAGCAGGGGGCAAGTTTTACACGGTCTCTTGCAATGGACTCTGGATCTGTTGCATTACTTTGCATCTTGTGCAGTCCTCTGGTGCTAAGCCTCAAGAATAAGTCTGGGGAGCACTTTTGGGGGTCTTTGTTTGATTGTGACACCTCCTCAGCTGCCCCGCACATGAATGTCCCATGAATGTGGCCTTCCCGGAGTGGGGGTTTTACAGCTGAGCCAGTTTTGTAAGGGAGGATGAGAGTTCACTCCCTCTGACCAGAGGTTATGCCACACACCCAAAACTCTTCTCCTCACCCCTAGGCTGGGGGGTAGTGTGTGCAAACCTGGCCTCAGCAGATGAGCCTGTGGGCTATGGCCTCCTCCACTCTGAACCCAGACAGGGATGATTTTCAGGACAGCTGCTGGGTTTGGATTTCTTTTGGATGTATCTTCTCCCTTAGCCTTGTTTACTTCTCCCTAGAACTGAGATGATTGAAAAAGTGTCACTTTTATCTTATCTCAAATTGCCTTAAGTAGCTTAGTTCACAACCCAAAGTTCCAGTCAGAAGGCATCTTCAGGGAGAGGTGGACTTCGGTGGTTGCAGCTTCTTTATACAGTTTTGCCATAATGGGCAAAAGTCCTTCATAACAATGTTTGAGCCATGAACCATAACATCTCAGTCTCTGACAACATGTAGCTGACCCTGCATTCCAACCTTTCTAGTTGTTGGTACCTGGACATACATGCCCCCAGTCATTGCTTCATTCCAGTTGCTGGTCACAGAAATACAGTTGACCTAAATGAATTTATTAGTGTAATATCAATCTTACATCAAGACTAGTGAACTCTGTTGATTGCAGGCAACCTTAAACAGTTTATATGTAGAAGAACATAAGTGAAAGATTATTTTCACTAAAGGTTACACACAATATGACTTTTAAAGGTTAATTGCAATGATAAACACCAACTGCAAATCAGAAACAAACCTCTGTTTTGCTACCATCAGCCCCAGCTTCCCCATATCAATACTCAGAATTGCACCTCTGTGCACAGCACAACCATACTACCTGAACCTGATCAGAGATAGATCCACATGCCAGGGTTTCTTGCCTCAGGTTTCTTGAGGGAACTAATCTGTTGAACATTCTCTGAGTGCAAGTAGCAAACATGTATGAAATTGCAGCCAATTTTTTCAATAAAAATTGGTGTGTATGACATCAGCCTTTTGTAGATGACTGTGGCTAGTTCATCTTCCCAAGAAACAACAAACTCAAACTTTCTGCCAAGAAAATTCAAAGTCTAATCCTGTCCTACATCTATGATAAAAGGATTAAATATTATTTCTTTTTTGCAATGCCATAAGCAAAGAAATTAATTCAAAACTCACTGAGTCAGAGGTAGTGTGAGTTAATAAACAAGTAGTTTGGATTTTCTCAAAGGGATAGTGAATCACAGACACTGATTTCTAGCTAACCTTGTCTGTGGATTTTCACATAAAACACAACAATCCTAAGGCTAGGAGTTAAATGGTGGTTTTCTGGCTACTCTAAAAGTCTTTATTATATCCAGTTATTAGTTCTCTGAATAAAAGAATACCTCAATTCACTTTTCAAGAGTGTTGTGAGACATGAGCACACAGACATTTCAGAAAGTTTTTGATTCTGCTATCCATTTTTCTAAATTTTCGTTTGCACCATACTCTAGCAGTCTATATTTTAGTGATTGCAGCAGTTGTTGACTGGCTTGCCATATGTTGAACAACACTAAGCCTGGCCAGTCACCACTCACCTCTGAGCAGCAAGATCTAAATTTCCACAACTGTATGACTGTGTTAGATTTCCTGTCCACTTGACATGACTACTCAGGACTTGGTGATTAACAATCTAACATGTACCTCTGCCTACTGTTTCCAATTTTGAATGTAAGAATATTGTTATATTGCACTGCTGATGAATTGCTAAAATTTTCTTTTGGTAATAACATTTAAGTTTTGCTAATCTTGTCCTAACACTATTAACATTTTCATTTAGAGTTAGCATTTTCAGAGGTGCACTGATTTCATCATGTATGTGTAAGATGCTGGCACCCCATTTTGAAACAATGTTTTGCTACAAACTCTCTCTGGGTAGTAATTTAAGGAAAATAATGAACATTTTTGCCATACACCTCTCATTTCTGAAATCTCTGTCCATGACTAAATCTTTTGCTTTTTTTTGACCTCTCTCTCTCATTTCCCAGTATTATCAGAGAGGTAGTTCTGCATCAGATTCTAAATGTATCTGTCCTGGCTAGTAGTTTATTTCCTTAATGGAAGTAAAGATGAAGTAGAAATTGTATGTAATGACTTTGCAGTTTTTAACAGTGCGTGAGAGGCAAAATTGTGGTACCCATCTACTGAAAGCAAAAAATAGAAGGATCTGGATATTTATAAACCCACAGCTGAATTTCAGCTCCTAGAAAAAATACTTGCATAAGTTAACAAGCAATTTGGTAAACTCCTACAAGAGAACAGGGTGATGAGTAACAGCATACATGGAACTGCCAAAATCAGGTAGTGTCAGACTAATCTTACTTGTTTGTGTAACAAGGTAACATACATTGTGAAACCTGAAAGAACAGTGGATGTCAAATATCTTGATGTTAGCAAGGTTATTGACATTTAGGAATTCTTGTTTGCAGAAAGAATGGGTGCAGACTGGTAGGAAAGACAGGGATTATAAAGTACATTCAGACAGGGATTATCAATGAGAATGGCAGGTTACCACAAAATCTGCTCTAATTTTCAGCACTATTTTCCATACCTATGTTTTAGATAACAAAAATTTAAGAAGAGAGGCTGGCATGTTGTAGAACACTAGTAAGGCTAGTACAAGAGAATAGGCTGGAATACGTAATATTTTCAAAAAAGTGGAGCTATGTTCTTAAAAAGATTGGATGATGTTCAAATAAGGACAAGCACAAGATCATTTACAAATAATAAAAACCAAATCTGACTATTCTAATAGATCAGATTGTGAAAATGTAAATGACAAGAGACATCAGAGACTGCATCAAGGAAAGGCATTTTCAGATGAGGCAAGCATAAAAAAATGTGTATGTGGAAAGCACTAGTGATGTATACAGTACTGGCCACCCATGTTTTGAAAACAATTATTCATACTGAAGTAGATTTGGCACAATAATGCTTCTAGAAATATGTGGGGGAAAAATTGACTATTTTGAAGAAGAAAAATGGTTTTCCTTCTTTTACCTGCAAAACAAAGGGTAAGAAAAGATATAACTGAGGTGATAAATCACTTTCCCACAGCCTACATTATATACATAAACTTCAGGGTAAAAAAAAAAAAAAAAGCCTTATTTTAGGTAAAGGATGATGTTGACACAAGAAAATGATGAATTTAATCTGCCCACAAATTAAATTAGGTTGTAAATTATAACAGTTCTAACCATCAGAGGAGTGACATTTAGGGAGCAGAGGAGAGGATGGGGAGGGAATTCAAACCTAATAAGCTGATTAACTTCTATGTTGAAGCTAGTTAAAGGAATTGTGATGAAGCAATTGCCTGCTATAACAACTGGGACTGGTCTTCATGCTTCAGGAGAGCCCTTCCTGTTCCAAATTCTTCATCTTACATCTAAATTTAAAGTAAGTATATACAGTAGTTGTTGAACTTCTTTTAGCAGTATCCACCTATATGCCCTCAGTAATAAAAGTCTGTCTTTGCTACTCCCTAACACCATCCTGTGAGAGCAGTCTGGAATCAGGCCTCTGACATGCCACAGACTGCAGGGGATAGCATCCTTTGGCATCTCAACACCATCCCTACACTGACTTCAGCAGCACTGAGTAGCAGCTCTGCTCCCCTGTGTACTCCATCCTGTATTAATCCCTGCATTAATTGCCTTGCATGAGTTCTCAGATCTGATGGCAGCACTCCTGACTGTCTCTGCTCCCTGCACATGTGTTGAATAGGAAGTCAGATGTAGATCTACCTGGGAGAGACTTGTTCAGTACCCAACAGTTCAACAGAATACTTCTCACATTATGTTTTGGTTCCAGTTGCAGCTGACTGATTCCAGCTTCTGCTGCATCCTCCTGTGCTGTGAGCCAAAGGTTCCTGAGTGTCCCTTCCTGGGCATAGATTGGAGAGCTTTGGAGATCTGTGCTACTGCAGTGAGACTGTTTCTGGTCAGCAGGATACACAGATTAAAAGTGAGGAATGAAGGGTGTCATAAAGGAAGCTGCTTATTGATAATGTGACCTGATCGTCTCAGTTAACATCTCTGCTGTGGAATTAGCTGAACATTTGAGAAGGTTGGAACAACTGTTGCCATTGCAATTCAAGGAGCTCCTTCAGCTGCCCCTTCAGGTCAGAAATTTACAGTCAAGTTTTTGTTACTTTTGTTTCAATTTTGAGGAGGGAGACTTGTGCAAAAATTATTTTTTTATTTTCAGTTCAAGAGGCACCCAAAAGTGCTGAGAGACATGACACATCTGAAGTTTGAGAAACTTTCTGAACAATAATGAATTAGTTTCTCAAATAATAAATATTTTTAATAAGCATAGATTGTTAAGTTTCTACAACAATTAAAATATTAATTCTTCTTTTTATATTGTGATGCAAAACTTCTTACTAGATACATAGCTTGCAAATGTAGAACTCAAAAATATATTCTTAAAAATATAAGAAGTAAATAAAATGCAAATACATTGGACATAACCAAAACATGTTCGATATAGGCTGTCTTTAAAAACAAAGACATTGAAATAAAAAAAAATATTCAATAAAATATTCCTGAAGTCTTTTGGAGGAATTTAAACTAATGTAACTCAAAGTGGAGGACTCTATTTGTTGCTTCTGAGATTACAGATATAAATTATTCATTCTTACATTCTATACCTCAAGCACTTCAAAGTTTCAATTGTAGATTTATCACTATTTCATGCAAAGTTATTCCCAGCAATGAAAAAAAATACACACACACACCCCCAGTAATTATATACATATTTCAAAGTATAAATGGAAAGCACAAAGAACCTTTAAAAAAACCCAGTTTTTCTGAAGTTATAGTTCTGAGGTGCTAGGACTAGGAATTTTTTTGTGTGACCAAGCCTCTGCTATATTGACAGAAAATGGAAGTCTCCAACAATATCTGCAATTAGACTGACATCTTATGTAGTGAAATAAGGAATTAAAAGAATCATTTGGAGTACCATAATCCATATGGAGAATACATGCATATGTGCATGAAGAGAGTGAAAGAAGTATCTCTTAAAACTCTCAGTAATGACAAACTGAGTGTTGCAGTATGCAACACTGTAAAAGACCATATTAATATATAATTTTACTTTCCATGTTTAAATTTGCCATCTATAGATGCATTGAACAATGCTAACACCTCTGAGGATTGGTTGTTCACTGGAACAGGCTCCCCAGGAAAGTGGTCATGGCAGCAAGCCTGCCAGAGTTTAAGGATGATGATTTTAGTTTTTAGTTTTAGGCAATCCTGTGAGGACCAGGCAGTTCGACCTGATTATCCTTATGTGACCCTTACAACTTGAAATATTTTATGATCCTGTGATTCAATAGTGAATTCACAAGTTTTCCAGAGAAGGGAGAGAAATGATTTTTTAATCTTTGCTGAAAAAAAGGTTATCTCATTTCTCAATATATCCTTTACTGCTGATAAAAATAAGTAAAGGAAATAGATAGCTTGGGACATCTGAGAACACTAGTGGTATTCATATGGCATAAACACAGTATGAATAATACCAACATTCTTGTTAAAACCACAGATAACTAAGTGCCTGTTATTGTCCTGTTTAATTAGTTGACATTTTGTCAAGAGTTAATAGAAAATATAGAGGAACTGAATATTTTCACAGGTATGCTGGGGTAAGTAAAGAGTTGTTTTGTTGCATACAGCTTGTAAAATAAGTCTGAGAGGGAAGTCCAAAATGGTGTAACAGAACAGGGTGTAAATGTCAGAGACTGCAGATTTTGAACACAGTATATTTTCACAGGCAGTTTTTTTTAAAAAAAAAACTACTTTGAAAAATTATTTTATTCTTGGAATGTTTATGCTCTTAAGACTTCCTTTGTTGGAATCCACACCTGTTGAAGCAAATGATAAATCTTTCATTCATTCAACCGCATACTAAGAGTTTTTGCAAATCCTACTCAGAGCACACTGTTCTCAGATGTTACTTTGAGAAGCTGCCTAATCTGGCAGCCTGACAGAGGGAAGATGCTACAGCTTTATGCTTCCAAGTCCAGCTTCCCAATAGGCACACATGTACACATGCACCCAGGACACGCACACATGTACACACCCCTGTGTACATGCAGATCAAAACAGACAGAAACCACAGCACCCAGGAAATCATAAACAGCTCAGAAGGACTCATTCTGTTCCCCTTTCTGGCTAATCAGGATGAAAGCCTGTTAATGGAAAATGGGCATGTACAACTTAGAGCCCTCCAGAAGCTGGGCTCAAGCACTCGGGCTGCCCAGTACCTGCCCTAGACCCCAGCCTTCCCAGTTGCTGCCACTAGAACATAGAAGCCTCCCAGAGCACAGCCCCACTCCAGTTGCTGGTACTTTAGCCTGCATGCAAGGACATGCTGGCACATTCCCACAGTACAGATTGCTCCAGTAACCATCCTTGCACATTCAGCTTGTTCATTAGCTGACCCTAGACCCCTGACCCAGCTGCCTCACACATAGACATATGAAAGCCATGCTGTACTACCTGGTTCAAAATTATGAACACACCATGGTGCAAAACCATGACCACCTCAGACTCTATGGTTTCTCCGGTACCTGGCATGAACCCTCTGGTCCCTGAGGTAGACAACTTTCAGATTCCCTTGTCTCTCCAGGTTCCAGCCCAGACTCTGGTGCCACTCATACCCATGAGCTGAACTTCTATTTACTGGCTGGTCCATCTTGATGTACACCGGTGATTACACACTGAAACACACACCTGAACACAATCAATCCCTTTTGTGGTCTCTCCTATTGCTCCCACCCCAGACACACAGGCCCTCTGGTCCCACTCCTGCTGCTGCACTCAAAACCCCAGACACACATGAACATGGGACAGAGACCCCTGCACCTGGGAAAATAGTTAGAAATGGAATGTAATGAGAGGACAAGACAGACTCTTTGAAACCTTCCTTGCCTTTGACTGCAGAAGGCTCTTCCTGACATCTAGTAATGCCTCCTATATTCCCAAGGGCTGTTATCACCTCCCACTGACTGAATAAAGGATTAGGTTGGTGGCCACCCTGGGGCCATGGGCTGAGGCTCCCCTGTGACCCTCCTGGGGAGGAGCCACCTCAGGGTCTCCCTTTGCTCTGATGAGGTTGTTGAAGTTCCCCCAGCTGTCATTGTTCCCCTGGGCTCCTTTGAGTTCATAGGCATGTGCCTATAAGCACAGAAATTAACATGCCGACCTCTAATCCCTGATACATACCCTTCAGTTTTCAGAACAAAGAATTTCTTACAGATTCAACAACAAATACTTCTCTTTAGAAAATCAAATTTTGAAAGCAATTTAAAGTTAAGGGAGATAGTACTGTGAAGAACTACAATTTATGAGAAAGATAGATTGAAAATTTGTGTTACATCAGAAGCTGCAAGCAAAACTCATGTCAGTAATTGAAAAGGGGGACATAGAGAAT
This sequence comes from Orthonyx spaldingii, assembly GCA_013397795.1. Lineage (NCBI taxonomy): Eukaryota > Metazoa > Chordata > Aves > Passeriformes > Orthonychidae > Orthonyx > Orthonyx spaldingii. The sequence continues at coordinate 515,315 of VZTJ01000801.1, forward strand.
ACTAAAATGTAGTATTTCTATAAGCAGGAAAAAATATTTAAGGTAATAAAACTGTGAATAATGCAAATGGTCTGGAGAAGACAAGGGAGACTATAAAAACAAAGTTGTAGAAAAAAATTGTAGAAGGTAAGTAATGGAAAAGGACAATAATCAGTATGTTAGGGGGGTATTTCTAATAAATCCATTAAATCAAAGAATAAAAAACCACACAAGACAAGTTAAAATTATTACAATTATTTATTCACATTGTATTAGAATCTGATAAGAAAATAAAAAAGAACTTTGAAGTAGAAGGTACTAAGGAATATAGCCAAATATAGATACATCAAAGCTCTCTGTTTGATTATGTTAAGGCTCAACAGGATAACAAAAGTAAGGATAATACTACAGAGAAGAAAGATTGATAGATGGCAGCCAAAAATTGTTGAGGATTTATCACAAGTGAGATTTTTTCACAAATAGGTATGGTAACGTAGAAACAGGTAATTGGAAGTAGAATCCTTCGGGATCGATTCATTGTTTTGGTGCCTGTCAGGAGTAAGCACATGATACTAAATATTAATAAACTTCATCTGAAGACAATGGAATTTGTCAATAGCTGCCATTAGTGACTTAATTGTGGGACTTTTTCAATGGAGAAGAGACACTTCTTCCTCAGTCTCTGTCATAAAAGGTCACGTCACTAAGCACAAGTGTGCCCCAAGGCAGTGTGGAGTGGTGTGAGCCACTTGCTGTGCTGAGCCTGGGCTGTGACAGGCCACAGGCAAAGATGCCTTCGCCAAGAGATATGGAGACAGTAATGGGAATGTCAAGGCTAATGGCAACTTGTGTCAGGCAGTGAGATACCCAGCTGGGATCTATTAGCCAAACCAAACCCAAACTCCTACAAATCCTAATTATAGAAATACAATTTAGAAAGGTGTTGCAACTATGCAGACTTTCTGGTGCTTGTCTTTGTCTCTTTTTTTTTGTACAATCTACACTTTTCTCTCCAAGTTTTGTGTATATCACCAGGTGTCTTCACTCGAGGCTGAGATTAGTTTTCTTGCAACTGACAATGAGCTGCTGGTACACTCTGTAACAGAGACCCTTCAAGTGATAAGGCTACAGGAATGCGTATCACAGATGAGAATCCAGTATAGTTTCATTACTTTCACCGTGAAAGGAGGCTAGTAAAAAGCTACAAAAGAAATTGCCATGAAAAAGATTACTGAGCAGACAATGAAGGGGGAAAGGCAACACAAGCTTACAGGGTAAAATTTATCCAGAGTTATTCCAAAGCACTTTACAAATTATTTACACAGTGATGAGTGTGCCTTGGACTATATCAGGAATATTTGCAACTATAATGGGAAAGGGTTATTTTATAGACTCTGAAAAGACAGTGAGCCTCCCATAATATTATTCCTATAGGACAGATAAAACCTGCCCACTTAACTTCAACTGCATTGATGGTCAAACACAGGAAATAAATAATATGGAAGGAATTGCTGTTTTTTCAGAAGACTGAGTTGCTCTAATCAGCTGTTCTATCACTACATAAACCTTATATTTTCACAAGGTAGACACGTCTTCTGTATGATAACACAAACATTTAACCATTTTCTTTGTCAGCTCTAATATCCCAACTTTATTCCCTTCTGTGTCTCTGAAAGGTAAAAATGTTCCTCAGTAATGGAGGAAAGACGATTGACTTTTGAACAAGAGCAAAATTTAGTCAAAGGTGCAAAAATGCTTAAAATCAATAGATCATTGCCCATGGACATTTCACATGTGATGATGAAAAAGCAACAATGAAGTTACTTGCACTTAATGCAGTAGAGACAGATGAAGAAAGCTTGCCTAGAAACATCTATTACAAAATCCTAGAGATTAAAGTATAGCTATAAGGGAGTTTCAAGTGATGAGTTTGCTCACTTAAATTTTCAAAACAAATCTGAAACTACATTAATTAAAATTACATTAGTATAAATTCTGAAATGGCCACACTACAAAAATCCTTAAACTGCCACAGGTACCAGCAATCTAGCTCAAATTCCACTCACATTCTCTTCGTTAATACTCTTCAGATGATAATATTTCTGCTGCTTCAGACTGAAATTTAGCCTGTGAGTTGAGAACATTTAAATAGCTCTACTTAGCTATTTGCCATTTTCATTTAGTGATTGGCAAAACATTAAAATTTGGAGATTTCAAGCACTTCTATGGCATCTTAATTCTGAAAAGTAAAATTTGGTAGACAGACTAAAATTTCAGTTGCTCTCTTAATTGCATTACTTTTCTAAACTGTGCAGCTTTATAAGAGGCTTTCAAAAGAGTTCTTGAACATGCAGTTGAAGCTGCTTAGCATAGCACTTGTCCATTGTATCTTTGGAGCATCATTGCTGTGCTTAAATGCTAATAGGCAGAATATGTATTTGCATAACTCCTGGGGTTTTGGGATTTTTATCAGTCTGAAATGGTTACACAACACTGGAACATTTTCATAGGTTCGTCTGAGGTAAATGTTGGAGCTGTTGTTCCAACTCTGCCCATATTAACTTGATGCTTGGTAGTAACATTGTTGTAATATTCTGTGCAGTGACCTGATTAGTACAGCATAGGCAGAAGATTGAGGGGAAATTGTAGTGGAAAGTGATAATTTCTATTAGTTTTTAAAGTGTATAAGAGACATTATTAGCTCTAGATATGTTAGGAAAAAAAAAAGTACTTATTGTCATCTTGTCAACTGGATTCAAGAGCCAACACAAAACAGTTCAAGTGCTTTCCACGATACATGAATTTTCATTTTGAGCAGCTTTGCACAACTCCATGCTGAGCATGTTTGAGAGGCTTGAGAGGTTATTATGAACATCATGTGGACTGGTTGTTTTGTTGTGTAGCTTCTGATATTGCACAGGGTTGATTTTTAGTTAAGAATTTACAACTAATTTTGTGGAGTTCATCTACTAAGGAATGCAAACCTTTTGTCAGATACCATGATTCTGAGCATTTCCCGAATATTGTCTAGCAATAAATTGAGGAGAAAATAAGGGAGAACCATAAGGCCTCATCAGAGTTGAAACACTTTTTAGATAAACAGGGTATGTGAAGAAGTTCTAAACAGTTAATGTTTTTCTCTGCAATTGAAATTTACCAACACAAGGGTTAATAACCAGAAGTTATCTTTGTGTCTGACAATAAATGGTTCCGAAATACTTGATCACAAAGGCATTTTCATTCTCAGGAGACTTTTCTCCATATCCTATATTCTGTCTGGGCTATGCAGTAAATCTTTCTTGCTTGATGCCTCATTCGTCAATGTGCTGGCATGCTGGGACGCCCCTCTAAGGCACCAGCTCTCCCCGTGCAGCATGTGTCTTTTACTGCAGAGTGACACAGATTCAGTGGGAGTGTTGAGAAAACAACAGTTTTGATAGATTGCATTTTCTCTAAAAATGAGATAGCAGTTTGAATACCTGTTTTCAGAAGTTAAACTATGGGATATGTGTTTCTGAAAATACAAAAGGTGATACTGTATTTTCCTTACATTGGGATCTCTTCCATTTTTTTACGGGTTCTCAGACTTAGGAGGATTAATGGACACTGGACTTCCAGAGGATAGAGGCACCCAGACTTTTACTGATAAACTCTAGTTCTATGTGTTTCCTCAGGGGAATCTCTGGGCAGCTACTCACCAGTGAGCTGATGTTCTGAAATATGATTCAGAGACACGATTCAGAGACACCCAACTCCACAAATGGACTAAACAGAGGAAACGTTCATACTTAACCTACTCAGTATTTCATTCTCTGTGCCTACCTCAGAAGCCCTGTGGCCATGTTGCACAAGTGTTTATGAAGCTCTGTATACAGTTCCTCTTGGAAGGATTAAGAGTTAGTCTCAGCAGCATTTATAGATCATAGGTCATAGAAAGACTTGATTTGGAAGGTACCTTAAAGATCATCTAGTTCCAACGTTCCTGCCATGGCCATGTACACCTTCTACTAGAGCAGATGTTGCTCAGAGCCCCATCCAACTTGGCCTTGAACACTTTCAGGGATGGGGCAGCCATCTGTTCCAGTGCCTCATTACCTTCACAGTAAATAATTTCTTCCTATTATCTAATCCAAAGCCACTCTCTTTTAATTTAAAGCCATTGCCCCTTGTTTTGTCACTACATATTCTTGTAAATGGACTCTCTCTATCTTTCTTGTAGGATCCCTTCAGTTTTGTCACCCTGAAGCATACTCTTCTCCAGGCTGAACAATCCCAATTCTCCCAGTCTTTCTTCCTAGCAGAGATACTCCCTCCTTTTAATCATCCTGGTGGCCTTCCTCTGGACTCCATCTTAAAACTTGTATCCTCAACTTCCCATAAATTAATAGTTATGAACCTCAGCAATCCTGTGACTTCTCATTCTTGCTTATAAAGGAAATTGTAATGTTGCTAATTAATTTTTGCAATTCCATCTCATCTTTCAGTCCTGCACGAAAGTTTATGCCTTTGGCTGCCATTTGTTTTCTCCATTCTCATCGAACCTTGTACTGTTTTATGACCTATTCATGACAGCAAGAGGTTTGTAACAAACCTACACCAGAGCTTAATTCAATATATTCTAAAAACTTTTTCAGATATAGGGACTACGTGCTATTTTATTATTATTATGCAAACCTACTGTCTATGAATATTCTCAGAAAAATCTAATAGGAAGAGTAGAGGTCTATAACTGGACTTCTTTTCCTTACTGAAATTTTTAAAAAGTCTGCTGAACTACCAGTTCAGGAACATTTTCGGATTTTGAGATGTTTAGAGGCACCTATTTATTTATTTTAGTTATTATCACTAGAAAAAGTAAAAAATGTGAGAAGTCAGATAATCTGAAAAAATATCTGTTTTTCCTGTATTTCTAGATAGGTATGGAAGCACAGGTCAAAAAGAAAAAAAACAAAATAAAACAAAACAAGCAAAAAGCAAAAGCACACCCCAAACCAACTAAGCACATCTGTAGTGATAATACAATTAGGAAGAATTCTCAGATTTTAAAAAAATATCCCCAAATCTTTTGAGTAATCCGTGACCTGTCGTGATGATTTTAAAGACATTGACAAAAATAACTTTATCTATGAGTAATGAACCAGTAGTTTTGAGAGACCCTGAATGAAAAAGTTTCATTTTAAGAGTTGATATCAAACATGCAAATTTAAAGGGGCTTCAATAAACATTTGAGCATCCTCCATCCAACTACCTGTTACCTTCCTCTAACATTATGAGTTTTGAATAGGGCTGGTGCTGCTGCATATCAGCTCTTATTTCACTATCAGGACTGCAATATTCTGCCACTATCCACTGGTTCATTTAGATCTCCACTGCATATAATAAGAGGGACTCAGCTGAGAAGCATAAGCAAAAATAAGTGTGGGGACCAAAGCCTTTGATGGTTGCATCACAATTTAATGGTTGTTGTGCAGGGTGTAGTTTAGCACTCAATATTTAGAATTAGATTTACCTAGTGAGGCAGTGTGATGTTTGGTGAAATCTGAATGAAAAAACAATCAGACATATTTTAAAATAGAAGGTCACAAAGTTACAGTTTGCAAGGAGCAAAATCCTACAGAAAAGTAATTTTTTCCCCTATCAAACCAAAATGAATCAAACCCCACTGTGTTTCAGCCACACTTCTGAGCCAGACAATAAACATTCTGTGAATGGACATTTACATTTTTCCATGTTGAGGAAAAGATTTTTATGTCTTTGTGATGCTGTGTATGAGAAAAGTGCGAATTCCAAATGAAAGACAGCAATGCACAGTGCCTGTGGTTCCCTGTATCTCTGTTCTGTCATAGTACATGAAACTGACCCTGGACAAGAAAATTCTGCCAGAATTAGTCCACGAAACATTAAAATGCTGCTTATTTCAGTGGGTCATGGGCCATGGCATCCTGCTACGGAGTTACTCTTATGTTACTCTGAGGCATTTCACTGAAGCAGTACAAGTCAGCTCCTTTGTAGATAGATTTTTTTCATGTTAGATTTTGGAAAAAATGCAGAAATTTAAAATGTTATGGATTTGCTCTTTTTGTTCTCTCATATCCTTTCTACTCCATCTTCCCTCTCTTCTTACTGCACCTTGTTCTGATCAATCCACTTCTGACTCTTAAACTCTATAGGTGTTACTCAATAATCAGTTACTTACTGGTCACTTACCTTTGCAGCTGGTCCCAGCCACTTTCAATGGACGCACCACAGGACACAGCTGAGCCCATCAGTCAGGCTGGTGGTACCGCTGTGAAAACATATTTAGGAAAGGTGAGAAAAAAACAGTTAAAAATATCATTGCAGCCAGAGCTGTAGGAGGTGATTCACAGTGGAACTGGTAACACCCCAAGAGGGGCTGTAGTCCATGGATAAGCCCCAAAAGAACTGCATTCTCTGGAGGACCCATGCCAGTGCAGTGGAAACTAGGCTGTGTGGGTTCTTGACTGCCAGCCAGCAACAGACCATTAAGTAAATTTTGCATTTATGAATGCTGGTTTCCTTTCTTTGGTTTAATTATCTTCTTTATAAGAGTCAATATGAAGCACTTGCATTCTTTAAAAAAAAGTCATATCTGCTATATCAAAGAGGTTAAAAACAAATCCATTAAAGATACTCATGCTTTCTTCAACTTCGTTTTCTTCTTCACAGCTAACTTATGAGTTCAGTTTTGAACTGCTTTAACTCCCTATTTAGCTCTACCACGGTCACTGGACAAGTAAATGCCACCCCAAAAAAAAAGCAAAAAACAAAAGAAGAGATAAATTGGGGAATTAAAATAATTTGAGTTATGTTGTGGAAAAAAAATTACAATTTTAAAAAAGAAATATATACACTGACTACCAAATAAAGGCACCATAATAATGTAGGACTAGTGTGCTGGTTATGACTGCAAAAGTGTTACATTCAAGGATGCATATTTTGCTGAAGAATTCTTTCAAAAATGCTCAAAGCAAAAGAACAGGTCCAAGTGTTTCTTGTCTATTTTTCTGCCCAATAAGAAATGCCAGGTATAATAGTAATGAAAGTATATTTTTAAAGGGGGGGAAATTACAATGTAAAATGTAACTTCTGACTTTTAGTAATTTTCATTGCATACTTTTAAAATTGAAGCATGTTTCTTGCTTAACTAAAGCAAGACTCTTTATATAATTTAAAATAACAAGGGAATGCTATGGTATTCTGGAGGTGTTTCTGTATTTTTCTCTTTTTACCAAGTCAATCATTCTGCTCTTGATATCATATATAGATAACAATCTGAGAGAGATTAAATTCATAAAGAAAGAGTTACTCTCTCAGTGTTACTCTTTTCTCAAAATCAGAACAGCCCTTCACTGTTCCTGTGAAGTTCAATATTTGTTAGAGAACTGTGGGAGTGAAAAAGGCCAAGTGTCCTGTAAAAATATATTTATGCAGATAAAAGAACATCAGACTAATATTTCTGAACTTAAACTCTGGCAGCTTGGTGCTTAATGAGAAAACTGTTCTCAAAGATTTTCTCTCATTCACCATTCAGACTTTGAAGAAAGTTTTCTGGGTTAGATCCTAAAAAAAGGACCTGAATTGGGGTGTAAAGCATCAGCCGAAAAGCCCTGGTTGGGAGCTGCTGTATAACTTCCACAGGTTTGTATGTTTTCATAGGGGTCCTTCTTCCCACAGAAGCAAGAGAGTCCTTCCAGAAAGGAGTTGCAACACTTTCAACTAATTTTCCACACTGAATTATCTCTGAAGAAAATCTTCTCATTGACTGTGTCAGAAACCTACACAGGTCAGGTCCAGCAAATCTAGGTTAGCTATTGTGTCCAGAAGATATGACTTTGTGCATGCCCTGAACTATTTGCATCACCACAGTTCAGCTTTAGTTCAAACATAAATTTGTCCTATCCACCATCCCTAAAACCTGATGCTTATAGTTGGAATAACAGATTCATGGAATCATTTAGGTTGGAAGGCACCTCTTGAGATCATCTAGTCCGAACCCCTTCTCAAGAGGGCTCATTTGGAGCAAGTTGACCATGTCCAATCAGGTTTTTAATATCTTCTTGAATGGAGACTACACAACCTGCAATATATGTCCAGTTTGTTTAAGTACTCCCCAGTCCTTTTTCATTGGGAGGGTAAGGAAGTATTTTTTTACTCCAGACTTTCCCTGTGATCTCATGTGTTTTTTGTTCCTGAATGCAGTTATTATTGGTAAAGATTGAGACAGAAAAGCCTTTGAGTACCTCTGCAGGTTCCATGTTATTTGTCACCAAATTCCATGCCCCATTCAGCAGAGGGGTACTGTTTCCCCTTTTGCTATTTATGTACTTGTGGAATCCTTTTTTGTTGGCTTTCCTAGATTCAGCTCCAGGAAAGCCAGCTCTTGGCCCAAGCCCTGTCCCTACAAGATTGGACAGCCACTGTCAACTCCTTCTGAGTCACCTGCCCCTGTGTTCAACTCTGATATACTTTTCTATGCAAGTTCTGTTAAAAGCCCCTTGCTCATCCATGCAGCCCGCATGCTGTCTTTATTTCCTACTTGTCTGTATGACTCTTTCTTAAGTTTGGATGAAGTGATCCTTAAATATCCACCAGCTCTCCTGAACCCTTCTTCTCCTTCAGGCTGTATCCCATGGGATTCTCAATCAGGTCCCTGAAGAGACCAAAGTTTGCTCTCCAAAAAACCAAAATTCCAGACCTGCCTTTTCCACTACTCCCTCCTCTTAGGATCTTGAGCATCAGTACTGCAATCAAGTCTGTCTCTGACTTTCATATATTAAACAATTCTTCCTTGTTTGTAAGTATCGGGTCCAGGTGAGATCCCTTCCTTGTTGGGTCCTCAATTACATGTGCCAGTAATAAGAATAGGCAATAGCAGTTTCACCAATTTTTACTGTTCTGTTCTTTTCGAGAGAACAGCAATATTCATCTGTTACTAAACAATCTATGACTCTGAGCATCTAGATTCAATTTTCTTTTTAATCTGAGAGTTTTCAAAGAACTTATTCAATCTAACTGGTTATGTACCTAACTTCTAAATTATTTTGAAAACAATGTTATTATAATGATGCAATTTCTTTCTTTTTAAAGAGCAAATTTTATTCCAGTTTTGGAAAGGTTAGCTGGAAGCTGCTATCCCCCAGAAAGGGGTACTCTCAAGAGAGGGCCAGTCAAGGAACATTTATAGACTTACACTCTAATTTATACCTATTTATGTCTTTAATTAGGCTATGAAATTGCCTATTGAACATCTTTTTCCCCATGTATCAACTCTCAACCTAACACAATGACCAGTCTTAAACAGAGAGTCAGCAAATTAAATGTCATTAACTAACACTATTGTGGAAAGTAAAGCTAAGATAAAATTTATTTTTCAAAATAACGAAGTTAAAAATTAGATCCATAGAAGCTGGGGTTTTTTGTTTGTTGATTCTTGTTTGGGTTTTTTATTGCAAAGAATTAAGGTAAACAAGCTTTGGCACACTTGGAAAGAGAATAGTGCTTATAATTTATCTGTATCTGAACCAGTCACTGAATAATTGCTTAACAGATAAGAGAGAAGTACATCAATTTTTAAGGTGTGATTCATCTGACCTAATTTGGGAATCTACTTTAAGTGGTGGTGAGCTGCATTCTAGAAATACTTGTGTCTCTCCTTCGGCTATAAAGGGAACATACACTTCTGTCTCAGGCACAGACAGATGTGTATTGCAGATGCTTACATCAGATCAGATGAATCCCATGCTGGATGTACAAATGAGGTACGTTCAGCAAGTCAAGCAACTCCTAAAATAACTGGAGAATGTAAACTACATCCTTGTGCTGCTATGATCTAACAAAGGCTGGTAAGCTCTGATGATACTCAGAGCTTCTACTGTGTAATGGTGGAATAAATAGATAAAGGAAATACAAAAATAGGAGTTATTGTTTAGGTCTCCATGGAGGATGGAGATAAACAATGGCACTTGTTTTCTCAGCGTATCCTATCTGTCTATGTAGGAAGAACAGAAGTGGTACAAAGAAAACCACTTATATTATCTGGTGAATTGAGTTTCCTGGAAGAGTCCAAATAAAAGTGTAAAATGACCACTTTTAATCAGCCATAATAGTTAAACAAATGTTATTAAACCACCATTTGATCACACCCTTTACTAATTACAGGAACAATCCAGGAACATGTAAAATAATTTATTTAATCTTATTATTCCACCCAGCCCTTTCCATACCAAATACATATACTCCATGGGAATTATCAAACTGTGTAAATGACAAAGATGGAAAGAACAGAAGAAAATTACTCTTGGCTATTTTAGGAATACTGAACTCAAATATGGCATTAAAATTGCCTCACTCTTAATCATCTGGTTTTTATTATTTTCCTTTTTCAGACATTTTAATATCCAAGCACTTCATTATTTAAGTATTTGTTATTCTTCCCTGTCATTCCTACAGCACTTGGCAGGCTGTAAACCTGTATGACTTCATAGACAAGGCAGCTTTGTGATGCTAGCAAGAGCTCACTCCAGTCCTTCACTGTGTCTATAATATTTTTCCAGGCTTTTCTAGAATACCTAATAATAGGGTAAGAAGACTCGTATTTCAATGAAATATTGTATCCCAATGGAAGGGTAGGTTTCTCATTTGTTTTTAGTTTTTTCTGTTTGTTTGGTTTGTTGGTTTTTGTTTTGTTTTGTTGGGGTTTTTTGTGTTGGTTGGGTTTTTGGTGTCCCATTTTTTTCCCTGAAAAGCAGTCAATGCCATTTTCAGTGACATATATACTGCTGCTACAAGGGAACCTAATCTGGAACACTGAATACCTCACCTGGAGTGTAAGAAACTTTTATAGTGACCAATGAATGCTTGAGAAGTAATCTCAAATGACAGTTCAGAATCCCTATTACTAAAAACCATAGCAAGTCATAGAAAATCTTCAGTTAAATAATCAATGTCTTCTTTAGTACACTATCTGCACCTTTGTTATTAAACTATATTTTACAGATATGTAGAAAAAGTGTCAGAAGTCATAGCTGGCATAATTCCACCAAACTAGTTAATTTGCAGTAAGAATAACATTTTTGGTGAGAGCAATAAAAATCATCATGTAGAAAAATTCTATCAGAGACAAAAATACAAATGTTTTTCAGAGGCTATGTTTTAAAGCCAGCATAAGAGCTTCTTTTGATTGCACAGTTACACCAAGCTTTTTTTTTTTCACTCTTTGTGTTTAAGAGCATACCAAGCTGTTGACCTATAATGTTAGCAAATGAATCATGGACACTGCATGAGTACATGAAAAAAATTAAGTCTGTACCTTCAGTCATCTAAACACTTAGAAAAATGTGTTGCAATTTCTGTTAAGACTAGTATTACTCCTTAATTACTTGTAATTTTTAGTTCTTTGAGGTCTTTTTTTCTCATAAATAATTAAAGTCATTAATCATGCTGTCTCATAGTTTTCTTTATTAGAAATTTAATGATAGCAGATCATGTGTTCAGAATACTTTGAGACTTGGATTTAAAATAGAATCACCAGTCTGTTTCATACTAAAATTTAAATTTACTTTGTACACTTGCTGCAGTATTTCTAGAGAATACTATCAAATTTTTATTGAGAGTTGGTGGTTTTTTGGGTTTGTTTTTTTTTACCCAATGCTCAAGTTATGGAGATTCCTAAATCTTTTTCAAGGAACAACACAGTTTAGAGGTCTAACGCTACCTTGCAATTTCTTCATATTTCACTACTTAAGTAGCTTACTTCCACACTACAGATATAATGCATATATCATTAAAAGACCTTGGGAACACATAGAGTTAAATGTGTGCACTCATAGTGAAGTCCTGTAGCAGGGCTGAGTGGAAGAAGAATGGCTTGTTGATGTCCTTTATTTATACCAGGCATGGATGTAAGAATGCCTGGGACAGCTTCTCTGCACTTACACCCATGCCTCGTGGAATGTGAGATTCTTTCCTCTGTGAAATTCACACACATACTGACAAGATAATTTTATAGTTTATGCATTTATAATCAGCTGAATGTGAAAAACTGATGCTCTGGTGTTTGGGGATTTTTTAAATCTCTTTTTTAATGCTGTTGTCCAAGGAAGACTATAATCGTATGCGAATATTGCTTAGAAAAAAATGGAAGCTATATTTTTGAATAAAAAATAATAAATTCTGTCTTAAAATATCTGTGTAAAGTAGAAAAGTAGGATTCTTCTTGCAAGAGGCTAGTAAACATGAGAACTATATCCTAGATCTTGAGCCATTCAATAACTGTGTGCATACACCTAGCAGTGGGATAACACATCCCTTAAGGAAATAACAAGGAAGTTCAGCAGGAGCATTTGGCTGAGCATGAAAGGCCCCATGGGCTGCTCTGCAGTCTCCTACTCCTTTCATGTGAATGCAAAGTCACTTTGTAATTACGGCTAGTAATTTAAGTTCCAGACCATTTTCACATTTTGTTATTTTTTTGCTACATTGTAAGCACTCTAACAAACAAATTGCATCTTCATAAATATTAAAAATAAACTAAAAGTAATTTCATTTATTAATTCTTGATCCCAAAAGTCTAATCATAAGAATTTGTTATGTTTCTTTTCCTGAGGTTGCTTGCAATACATGTGTTAATTTATCAAGGGTTCATCTCAGTTGGAAAAGAAAGAGAGAGAGGGAAAACAAGCCTTTTTCCAGAGAAATCTTGCATGACAATGACAATGCACAGAAAAAATATGCTTTCCTTTGTAATTCAAAGAATGAACATCCATTACAGGCAATATTTTGGTTCAAAATAACATCCAAACCAGAAAAGAAAAATAGATTTATTCAAGATGTAGACTATAACAAAGTTGAAAACAATAAATCAAAAGTGGTAAATGTACCAATGAAATGCATAAAAAGACAAAATCTGCAAATATGCAAATGGCAGGTTTGTATTATAAATGCTGCAAAGCAAAAGAAAAACTTGTATCACAGAAGAAAATTTGTACGGCAGAAGAAACCAATTCATTGCTAGATGTTGTCAGTGCGCCTACCAGTAAAGGATCCAGAAAGAGATGGGAAAAGTAGCTTCTGATTTCTTGGTAGCGGCAAGCATTTGTGTTATTGGCAAACATCAAAACACAGACACGCCCACTGACAACATATGAATCGTTCTCATTGTACAACATTATTGAGAAAAGACTTCAAGAGAGGGTCTGCCAGAGCTTAGGTTTGTGGGCACACTGAGCCTGGCAGGTGCCTTTCTGGGGAGGGACTGAGCTGGGAGCTAGTAGGGAGAAGAGATCAGGTTTACAGGTGGCACTCAATGGTCAAGGAAAGTGATCTAGTGATCTTGGAGGACTTAGTAAAGTTTGGTTGACCCAGGAAGTCACTAAAGCTGCCTAGTAGAAAGTCAGACTGGAAGAAAATTCCTGACTTTGCACCTGTAGCAGGCAAGAAATAGACAAGGACTTTCCCAGGAGATGTGAGTTTTCTCATTGAGAATGATTGCTTTGCTCTTTCATCACAACTTTAGAGACTACTGCAGTGGTCTCCTAAATTATGGAGCACGTCTAACAGTTCCTTAAAATCCTGCCCATCTTGAGACCTATTACTGCTCCCTGAGCACCGAAATTCTTCACTGGATCCTAAAGTTATGGAGCACCAAGCATGACATTTTGTAAATTTTACCTTGTTTTCACACAAACGGTTTTCCTGAATGGATATTCATTATATGCAGTTCTATATATTTTCACCCTTGGCTAAAATTATCCTGATGTACCACTATTTGTGTTATGGGTTGTGTCTTGTGCCCTAGAGGAAACAGCAAAACATGAAATCCCAATTTGCCTGCAAGTCCAATGTCTGTCTTTTTTTTCTAGTCACTCACATGAAATGCAAGGCTGTTATTTTACACTTGCATTCTGATCCCCAAACTATAGTTCTCAGTTTGTATTTTAGTCTTTAAGTACCTAGGGGAAGAAAGTCTGAGAAATCACTGAGAACCTAGTGACTAAACTAAATACTATGTCCTAATATATTTAGTGAATATAGTGAATATTAGTAACTGTTCTCGCCTTCTACATCCTTACAAGCAAATGGGAGTTCTGAATGCTCAGGCATATATTAAAAAAATAATGTTCTTTACACATACTGTGTTCCTGGAGCTGTTCTTATTAAGGTAAATGAGAACACTACTCTTCTTCTAATGTTTTTTAAATGAATATAATTATAATATTTCTGATAGCATATTAAAAAAAAAAAAAAANTTTTGAAAAGAAAATAAAAAAAAAAAAAAAAAGAAGGCGATGTCAATAAATAAATAAATAAATAAATAAATACATGGCATTTATGGAGGTTTTCTTGGCCTTTATAGTGCATTTATGTTGCCTATACATAAGGTTTAAATTTTGAAAGATGAGGAAAATAGTAAATAAGATTTTTAATTCTTAGATAATCACAGATACATGCTAGATCTGACAATATAATTAGCTTGTGTCCCTAGAATTAACTCATCAATTTATGACACACACTGTTGCATGGGAGTATTCAAGTATAGGAAGATGATCGTAGTATAGTGTTTAAGAAAGTTTCCATTAAAAGGTTTTAATTTTGTTTAAGTCTGTTTCTAAACTATTAGGTTAAAGACAAGAAGGCAAAAAGTATGTCCTAAATAGCTCATCTCATCTACATACCAAGAAATGGGGAATGCAAAACCCAAGATTTAGGGAATGCATTTACAGAAGTGAATTGATTGTTTTAAACGATGAGTTTGTGAGAAGATTCGGTAAGAAATTATAAAATAATATAGCTATTTTATAAAACACCAGCCACCCAGCAGACAACCAAAATAGTCTCATACATATATTTGAGAGAAGAAACACTGCTGCCTGGATGAAGAGAGGGTTTTCTTTAAAGTATTGAATTAAAATTAATTTGATTTTTGATTTGTTACCTTGCATTTGGTTTTGATTTTTCCCTTATACTTCAAGTAACAGAGTAAGGAATAAAAGCATGTATTTTCAACCTCTACAGCAAGCGCTTTACTTTGGTTGGTTCATTGGTTGTTTTTTTCTTTTCTTTCACGACCTTTCCACAACTTCTTTGAACTGTACTTCACAGTGAGTACTTTGACAGTTTGGTGTTAAAAGTTGTAGTTTGCTTAAAAACGAAACTTATTCTACAGATCATTATGGATAAATGTAAGCAAAAGGTGGCTTGGAAATTCTTACAATGCTCCAAAAATTAGTTTAAAATGTGGTTTTGAATATAGAT
The DNA here is from genome assembly GCA_013397795.1 of Orthonyx spaldingii. NCBI lineage: Eukaryota > Metazoa > Chordata > Aves > Passeriformes > Orthonychidae > Orthonyx > Orthonyx spaldingii. The sequence goes on from VZTJ01000801.1 coordinate 530,567, forward strand.
GACAATAACTGCAGCTCCTTGCATAAATTCTTTATATTCACCCATCTCTTAGAGTAATCATGCAATCTGAATTAACTTTCTCCTCTCACAAATCAATGGCAAATGGACTTCAAGTTAGGACTGCAAGGGGGAGAAACTTCAACAGTATATCTCTGTATCTTGACTCCTATCCATAATAATATTTGTTCCTTCCTCATATGTAGGGTCTTGTATCGAAAGGTCAAGCATAATATCAAAACTTAAAAATGGCCTTGAATCTCTCTGACATTTCTAGGGTTCAACTCAACTTTCCCTGTAAAGCTGAGCAAGAAAGGCTGTGACATTAGAGCTGGAGTTGCAGCACTGCCAGTAACCAGAGCTAGTCAACCAAATGTACTGTAGAACAATTTCTCAGAAAAGTTCTCCTTCCTATGATTTTATCTTTTTGTGTTCACCTGCACATATGCACATCTTATCAAGGATTAGTCCCTCTTTTCTGCTTTCGCATATTTAAACCTTACTCTCAACTCTACAGTTCCAAATGAGAAATCACTCAGTCCCCTGATACTATTCCCCTTTTTAGCTCTTCTACTTTCATTTCATCACTTTGACAGCTCAGAGACTTTTGAATGACTGATATATACTGGAGGGAATGATAGGACTTCCACAACTAAAGTACAGTTCTTTTTCTCAGCCAAGTTTTTGAAATTGGAAAAGAAAAAAAAATAAGCCTTTTCATCACTAAAAAGTTAGGAATTTTAAAGCTAAAAAATAATCCTAAAAATGGAAATACATTGTTCAAATTGTATTAAATCTATTCCTGGATTAAAAAATGCCCTCATTTTTGTGACAACAGTATGAGGCAATTTTGATTGAGACCTCTTTAGATAGCTAGAGATGAATTAGGTGAACTTAACTTCATTCATCTAATTTTGAGTCTTTAGCTGGCTGCCTAAGTTAGGAGTCTGTTCACCTTAGGCTTCCCTCTATCATTAGTGTAAAAAGACACTAATTTCCAAAAAGTGAGTCAGCTTGTGTAAGATATGAATCATTCTGTCAAGATGTATATAACTCTCCATAGGAGACACTTTCAGTAGCAGGCTTCTAATTTAATTGTCTCTGTTAAGTACCTAAGAGAAGGTGGGATGAACTCAGGTCATTGGTTTAAGAACTTTGGCAAAAAAGAGGGAAGATTACATCCTACTCTCTGCACATCTAGGTATTGAGATTAAATTCTCTCACCTGTAACATGCATATATGCAGAGAGATATAAATATATATATTTATTTTTATAGCTTCAAGCAAAATGGACCAAAATACTGTCACCTTTGTACTGCTGCTACATCCAACAACAGTAGCAATACACAAGGAAATCACAAAACATTTGCAATGCGAAAATGTATGCAGATACTGTGGATAAACAAGGATGATACAGAGCTGGTTGAAAATGTGGGTGTACATATATCTGGAGGAGTCCTGCCTCACATGTAAAATTGCCTGCTTTTGTTAAAGAAAGCTCCTTAATTATGAGTCATACCTAAAAGATCTTTCAAAAAATAATTGGTCAATATGCAATTTATAATTTAAGGCAACAGTGACAATACCCTGAGTCACTGGGGACTGAACTAAATAGAACAAAAACAACTAGCCAGCCTGGGAGTGTTGTAAATAATCGTGTGCAGTCAAGTTCTCCTGAGGAATTTGACTTGTCTCAGAGAGCAACTTGTCTGCTGAGCTGCTGCTTCACATTCTGCAGAGAATGTGGAATTCTTCTGGCTATTGATGCAATTAACTACCAGTATAGTTAAAGACAAAAATATCAATCTCCCACACAGTTGGTTCAAGATATCTGTTCCTTGAAACAACCTTCATCCTACTTTCACTAGGTATTGTATTTCACTATTTTAAGGCATTGGATTTATTCCACTGCATCTGTCTAAAACTGAAAAGGGTAAAATCATTGAATTCAGCTCACCAGTGATGGCTTTTAGCACAAAAATAAATGAAGACCTTTGGAGGTATAGTATTATATTTGAAATGAATGGTGGCATGCAAGTCCATGAAATTTTTGTCTCAGACAAACATGGGAAATATATTTTATAAAGATTAATGAATTGTTAATGAATTTTCCAGTTCAATGACTTATGTCCACTACATAATTCCAGAAAATAAGTATAACTTACAGGATTTGCTTTCATATAGCTGTAACTGGAAGTTTTCCATGAAGACAGCTGCAATATGTGTTGAAATTTTGGTTCACTATTACGCATAAAATAATTTTATTCACAATTCAAAAGCAGACTACTACAGATTGTTAAGAAATAAAACACTAGTTAAGATTTTTTTCATGTTTTAGGTATGGCACTAAGCTTGGACTGGATAGTTGGTTGGAGCATTAAGCTTTTTTCCAATAAAATTCCAGATTTTCTCTATAAGCCTTAATGTTTAATTGTTGTTATTTTATCTAATTATTGGTGTTTGGAAAAGTCCTGAAAAGAATACAAAAATTGAAACACCCATAAGCATATAATGCACAAAACAGTATGTTTTCCTATAAGACAAATCCTGCTCTTTAAGTTCTGGCACTGGCAATGTAAGACAAGAAATTAATTTAGTTTCTGGATGGCTGTCGCGGAGTATCAGACTGCAGAAAATCTGCTATAGAATTAAATAGAGCCAAAAGAAGGGAAGGTCCAAGTTATGAATAAATCTTTGATTGTTGCCTAATCTCAGTGTCTGTTAAGTCTGAGGTGTATTACTGGAGAGTCCTCTTGTTCTTGGGGCTTATGTAGCATTATAAAATGTAGCCATTTGTTCTTGAGTTATATACAATGCAAATCATTTTCTAACTATTTCCTGGAGAAAAACAACCTCAAATCCCCACACCTTTTTACAACTTTTTGTTTTCTTAATCTGTTTTTGAATTTATCATTCAAGCTACATGAACTGCATTCTGTGTCATCTACCAGTACTCAGGACAATTTTCAGAATCAAAGTTGCTATGTTTTCAGAAAGTATACTAAGTCAAATTCTGTGTTTTGCCTCTTTGATTTTGGAGAGATAAGAATTTTTATCTTACTAGTAAAGAAACCATATTTTTCTAGGTCATCATCAGCCCTGTTGATATATATATATATATATATATATATTCAAATAAGCACAAGAGGATTTGTCATTAGATAACTGGTACTACCTTACTGAGACAAGCTTGTTACAGCACTTGAAGTAAATCAGTTAAACTGCTGCTTTCTACATACTACAGAAATAAGTTGGAATACTTGAGAAAGAGAGAAAATAAAATCCCAAAGAAACACTGAACTTTATAGCGACTGTATAGGCAGAGATTGTGCTTCATTTACATTTCAATGTCAATACCCTCCAATATTCAGAACTTTTTACAACCTCAAGACGATGTTAGAGTTAACATTGCTTGTGGACTTGCCAACACAAACCTTGAAACATCTATCATTTTCATTCTATGCCAGGAATATAAATGATGTAAAGTCAATATTTTAATATCTAAGATTTTAGATAATGTCATTTGCATTTGACAAAATGTAGCTAATCCTATTAAGTGATGACTTTACAACTGTAACTTTATGTTCTAAATATGAAACAGATTTCTGTGCTACACTCATGTTAGAACTACTTTTGAATACCATCAGAGATTTTTTTTTTAAAGCAGAATAAAGCTGCTGATTTTTTTGTAAGATGTGGGATGCCTTGAGCACACATATCCAGATCTGTACTTACTTTAGACATTTATACTGCAGTCATAGATCTGGATGGGCAAATAAGTGCAACCACTGGTGTCCCAAAAGCTGAATGACTAGACTAATCATTGAAATTTTAATAATTTCTGCAAATTTTCAGTCTTTGGGCAGACAGGGTATTTCCATGCCAGCTTCCTCTGTGATCTGCAAGGGCTCAGAATATAACATAAAGAGAATTTATTTTGTGTTGGTAAAGAATATCTGTTTGTGCCTGCTACTTGATTTAATCATACCCTTGAATCACGAGATTGCCTTCAGAAAGATGCAATGGAAATGAGTCAATTAATATAAATTACTATGGCCTTGTAGGTGTTCTAGAATATTAAATGAGCAAGCTGGCATAAAATACCAAGCAGTATCTTTCTTAAAGCTTCTCTAAGGCCATTTGAACTATTCTTAATGTTTGTTTGTCTAGCTGATTGATTATGTCGTTGCTCATTGCAGTGAGTAATGATGGATACAGGAAAAACTATTTGTGTTTGACATCAGGTAATTTGTCACAGTATTTCACATTTTGGGGGTTCTATTGCTTTCAAAGTTCTCTCATCGCATTTGAACAGGAACAAATTCTAGGATGATTTTTTCAAGAGAATCTAGTTCCTTTAGCTGACATGTTTTCAGAAGCGTGAACTCCTGCATCAGTCTGACACAAGTGAAGAGGATGTCACTTTTACTTTGTTTTGGGGCTGTGAAAAGTGTGTGGCTTTGTCCCGTTTTGCATAAAAGCTGTCCTTTGGGGATTTGATGGTTCAGTCTCTCCATGAGACAGGAAAAAGGAGGGTCTATCAGGTCTCTATGAAATTCTAATTCTATATTGATTTAGATATCAACACTGATAGCTATATAGAAACTCTCTTCTACATATCTCCAAGCCAGTCAAATAATAATTTTGGCTTTATCCTACAGAAAAGCCCCGGTGAGTCTGGTTGTTACTGTTGTGTCTGTAGGTAGTAACCCCAACCAACTCTCTGTTGTTATGGAACTCCTTTGAGATTTCTAAAAGATACGGATTTATGTGGGAGAGCGGCAAATAAAAGGGCTTTCATCAGTAAGGCTCTGGAAGAACACTCTGACCAAAACTCATCTCAGAGCAGATTAATCAAGAAGGAATACATCCAACTTATTTTCTGTTCCTCTCATGTAGTTAGCGGGCCCTGCTCCTTGAAAGTTAATAAAGACCCATGCTATCATGGGATTTTAACCTGTGTTCTCTCTCTTGGAATTTTGACACCTTGAATACATTTTGCCAGAGAAAATTACCCACCTTACTGTAGTTAATAGACTCATGGAAGGTGAGCTCCTGAGCCAAACACTAACAGTTATAAGAGGTTTAAACATCAAAAAAGAGATTGGATGCATTTAAGTATCAATTCTAGTATTCATGCTGATTTGTTACGAGTCAGGGGAAGATGTTCCAATATTTGTGAAGTGTATTTTAAATAGAATAGTTGGGTCACTGAACTTTCTGAATTGTTAGAATTTCTTGATTTAAAAAATCTAGAAGCAATCAGGATAGCAAAGTATCTTGAAAATTCTTTGTGAGTCTCTGAAAATGATTTTCTATATCCCAAGGAGAATTTTAGTCAATTTCTTGGAAATTAAATTGTAAAGGTTAAGCCTTTTTCAACTTGTACAGTATTATACGTAGGCTTATTCCCTTACAATTTCAAGCTTTTTTGTAAGCTGATCATTAATTCGCACAGCAAAGAATAATTTACATATTTTGCAGATTATGTTTTTTTACCCCAGAAAATGGCTTAATATCCAAAGTGGCTTTATGCACTGAAAAGAATGCTAACTGTCACTACTCATTCGATTTCTATGTGCTTCAGAACATTTCTGCTCATTAAAGTATCATATTGTTAAATCACTGTGGTAAAGTCTAAGAAAAGAAAGTTCCATTTAACTTGGAAAACTGGTTCTTAGCTGTGTTCAAATATCCAGCACAAAACACTTTGCTTTAATTCTGAGGTTCACATAAAGTCATAACTTTTTTTCTCTCACATGATTTATTCTTCTTTATAGAAGGCAGAAGACCATGCACAGAAACTAATATCCCATCCTGCACATTCAGAGCTATCATGCTGAATATAGCTTATCTCTGAAGTAAGCAGGAATGTCTAGGAAATAAAACCGTGTAAAAAGGCTGATATTCAAATAAATGATCCATGAAATAATTCTTCCAGCAAACAACAAAAACTCTGACCTTAAGACAAATACAGTTTTCCAGACTCTCATCTTTCCTGTTAGCCTAGGTTTTTGGTATTTTCACTGAAAACTTGCAGTAAACACAGATTGTCTCTCAGCTAGATAGAAGCATAGAATCACTTAGATTTGAAAAGATATTTAAGATTATCAAGCCCAACTGTAAACCTATGACTGCCAAGTCCACTACTAAACCATGTCCCTAAGCACCACATCTACAAGTCTTTTAAATACCTCCCAGGATGATGACTCAACCTTTTCCCTGGGCAGTCTCCTCAAATGCTTGACAATACTTTCAGTGAAGAAATATTTCCTAATAACCTATCTAAACCTCCTCTAGTGCAATTTGAGACTATTTCTTCCTGTACTATTGCCTCTTACCCAGGAGAAGAGACCAACCAACACCTGGCTACAGCCCCCTTTCAAGTAGTTGTAGAGAGCAATGAGGTCCTCCCTGACCGTCCTTTTCTCCAGGCTAAACAACTCCAGCTTCCTCAACTTGTCCTCATCAAACTTGTGCTCCAGATCCTTCACCAGCTTCTTTGCCCTTCTCTGGATGTGTTCTAGCACCTCAATTTCATTCTTCCACTGAGGGGCCAAAACTGAATGCAGAATCTGAGGTTTGGCCTCACCAGTGCTGAGAACAGAGGGCTGATCATTTTCGTGGTGCTGCTGGCCACAATATTTCTGATGCAAGGCAGGATGCCATTGACCTTCTTGGCCAACTGGGTACATGTTGGCTCATATTCAGCCACTGGCAACCAGTACTCCCAGGTCCTCTTCTGCTGGGCAGTTTTCCAGTCACTCTGCTCCCAGCCTGTAGTGCTGCTTGGGAATGTTGAGACTCAAGTGCAGGACGTGGCACTTCACTTTATTGAACTTCATACAGCCTCATACCTCATACTTGATCCATTGATCCAACCTGTCCAGATCCCTCTGCAGAGCCTTCCTATTCTCCAGCCGATCAATACTTCCATCCAGCTCGTCACTGAAGGTGCACTCAACCCCTCATACAGCTCATTGGTAAAGATATTAAACAGGTTGGATGAAATACTTATCCCTGAGGAATATCTCATGTGGTTGTCTGCCAGCTGAATGTAACTCCACTCACGACAAATCTCTAGACCTGGCCACCCAGCAGGATTTTACTCAGTGAAGTACTTGTGCTAAGGAAATTTCGCTGTCCAACCATTCACTCTGGTAGTCACACTTGCACAACTGAGCCAGGACTGAGGCCTGTTCACAGCTACATACCCTTTTTGCAGCTACATCTCACATAGTCAGACCAGATTTTCTTACTGGCTTGAGCCCAGGTTTCCATAAGAGATTCCTAGACATCTCTTTTGTTACAATAATTAAGTCTTGATACAATAGCTATATAACAAAATAACAGCTTGAGCTGGGTGCTTCCAGGAGGGACCACAAACAAAGGAACCCCTGGGCTTTTACACCCTGAAGTCTAAGTGCGGAAAGTCTGGAGTCCTGGCTCCTGCCACCTGGCCAGTGCCACAGGTCCCTGTACCCTTTGCACAAAAGGGCTGGCAGTTCACAGCTTGGGGTTCGGTCTTGGGCTCAGGTTTCTGCCCTCCTACGCTCAACTTGCTTCACTTTCAGCTTGCACTCTAGCTTGCAAACTGAGCTACCTGCACTAAATGTATTCCTCAACATGCCCATCCAAGGCATGAGCAGCCAGTTTCTCCAGGAAAATGCTGTAGGCATCGCCAAAGGCTTTACTCAGGTTCAGGTACACAGCATCCACAGTCTTTCCCTCATTCACTACACAGGTCACCTTGTCATAGAAGGAGATCAGGTCAATCAAGCAGGACTTGTGTTTCCTAAACTCATGATGCCTGGACCTGATCCCTTGATTGTTCTGCATGTCCTGCATCATGGCACTCAAGATGATCTGCTCCATGACCTCCCCTGAGGTCAGGCTGAAAGTCCTGCAGTTCCCCAGATCCTCCTTCCCACCCTTCTTTTAGCTGTGTGTTGCGTTTGTTAATTTCCAGTCAGTTGAAACCTCTGGAAAATGATTGAAAGAGCCTCAGTGAGCTCTTCTGACCATTCTCTCAGTGTGCTTAGGTGCATCTGACCTGAGACTCACGTGTATGTAAGCAGTGTACCAGGTTGCTGACCATTTCCCCTTGGATTATGGGGTATTATGGATCATTCTGCTCCCTGGCCCTGTCTCCCAGCTCGGGGGGCTGGGTACCCTGAGAACAACTGGTCTGGTTATTAAAACTGAGGCAAAGAAGTAATTAAGTACCTCTGTTTGTCTTCATCCTGTGTGATTTTTTCCCCTGCATCCAATATATGATGTTCTCCTCAGCCTCCTTTCATTATTAATGTATTTATATAAATATTTTTATTGTCTTTAACTGCAGTAGCCAGATTAAGTTTTAGTTGGGCTTTGGCCCTTTTATTTCTTTTTTTCATACATATGACTAGTGCAGTTCTATGTTTAGCATAGAAGAAGATACACTAATGATCAACAGATTTATTAACAATTGCTATGACCAATTTATTTGTTAAACTTATTATAGTAGTTCTGTTTTTTAATGCCAGTATTTTCAAGTTTTCAGAAATTGCTTGAGCTATCCACTAAATTTGTGTGATTTCCTCAAGTATGCAAAGTCCTATCTTACAGAAACTGATCATCATGCTCTCTAAAACACTGATATGTAAGTCAGAGACTGCCATCATCAGACATTAACATCCATAGATTTTTTTACAGGACAAAACAAGGTAGCCAGAATGTAAAATACCTATTAGAATTTACCATTTTTAATATAAGCAGTCCAAAGGACATAGAAGAGGAACTGAATGCAGATGTATGTAAAGAAAAGCAAAAGGGAAATGCAAGACATGTCCTAAGAAACAAGGCATATTATGAAGTTGGCAGGATTTCCAAAATTTGAGCAGCTGGGTAGCTAATATGAGATGATATAGAGATGTTTAGAATGAGACAGCTGAATATAGGAGGAATGAGGCACTTTTGGAGAGAATTTCTCAAGGGAAATAGGAAATCAGTAGAACTGCTTATGAAGTTAACACATTCATGAGCATGAAAAAAGAGCAGATTTAGGTTCTCTGTGACATTCACAAAGGTGAAACTTTTGAAAAAGTATAAATGGGCTTTTGCTGCAGTGGAATTTCATCAAATTATGAGTATGTCATTGCTCTGAGTTGCCTTTGAAACACTCTCCACATTTTTATACAATTTTTACATTTTCCTGCAACATAGTGTAGAATTTATATTTTATTTGATCAGTTTCTTTACATAGTTGTATACCATTTTAACTGTACTAAATGGATTACTTTTTATTTTAATTCTAATGACATTGAGGAAACAACCTGGAAATCAAAACTGGAAGAAATTTTGGAATTAAGACAGTTGCGCAGTGGAATTAACAACAGTTGCACAGTGAAAAGAAAACATAAATTACACTATATACTCATGGTGTGCACATTCTAATAGAAGTATCCTGCACTCCTAAAAGAGCAAACATATATAAGTAAAATAAAAGGAAATGATGAATGCTACACAATAATTGCTAAAGAGTAAAATTTCCAAGCCATTGCTAAAGAGTAAAATTTCCAAGCCATGAACAAGAAGAAAGATCAAAGTCATTGTCATTAAAATAAAAAAATATATAACAAATTAATATCTAAATATCACTCATGCTGTTTCAAAATTGTATCTCTGAGGCACTATAGTAATTAGAGTACAACTAATATTTATTGCCACCATAAAAAACAAGAAATACTAGAAAATGTGGTGAAGTAGATGTTTTATGATGTACGTTTATTATGTTTTATAAAACATAAATATTTGTTCCTTATCTTTGGATTTTGTCTTTCCATTTTAACACCTTTACACACTGAATTTTACAGTTCTTTTTTATTTACTTGCCTCTCATTTTTCTTTTGGTCACATATTTATCAGTGGTTACATTTTGTGTATTTTAACAGGCAAAGTACAGGAATGTATGCCAAAAATATGAATTTCCAGACTGAGACTTTCTGTTTAAGAATTATCATCTGCTTTTGTTTTATGCTTCTGGGGTTCTAAGTTTTGGCCAGGTTTGGAAACACATTTTTTTAAATACTTCATTTTTCAAAATTAGAAACCCCTTGGAAGATCTTAAACTTCTACAGGAAAATGGAGATTTCCAGCCCCATTTTTCTGGTCCAGGGAGACCAGCAGCACTTTGTTGGCTCTTGGCTCCAGGGTTCTTGGTGTTCTGATGCTCTCTCACCAGCCCAGAATGTCTCTGACTTACAGCCTGAACTCACCCTGCACTGAGCAGGACTAGTGCCCTCATCAACATACATAGGCTGTATTTTGAGGTTTTCAGATGTGTGGACCTACCAGTGTTGATAGTGCGCACTAGTGCACACACTGGCCAGAAACAAAATGTTTGTGTTACCAGAGCAGGCAGTTCTGCTTTAAGGTAATCCAGACAATTTCCAGATTGAGGTGGACTGCATGCACAGCACTGCAGTATGCCAAATCAACATTTGTTTTGCATCCTACTCCATTGAAGAGAGTAAGTCTGCATTATGCCTCTAATCTCATTTCATGGGTGCTTGAAAATTTAGAAAGCCACTTGCAAGAAAACATAACTTTTCCAAATGCACAATCATTACCATATTGTTACCAAGATAGTGCTGGGCTGGAGAAAGCTCTCCGAGACTCTGGTTGAAATTTAGTGTAGTCACTGAAGGACACTGGGGAGGATCTCTTTCTCTGAAACAATTTATTTATGCTTAGTGTAATGCTAAATTGCATTGCCAAAGCATAACTGTGTGGTACAGCTGGCTAATGCAACTAAAAATCCTATGGCTTTAACCGTACAAAAGGTCTTTCTCACTATTGGGCCCACTAATTATTGGGCCTTCCAACGCAAAGTACTTAGGCTGAGGATTTCAAGAACAGATTTGGGACCTGCCAAGAAAAGGAGCTATTTATGCACTGCTGGCTTAATTTACACTCCACACTCCCCATATATTTTGTGAAGTAAATTCTATTAATCTCTTGGTGATAAGAGATGTGGGAGACAAAAATGCAGTACCCTTGGATGACTATGGGTGCTGGTAGATTATATTGTTATTTTTTCACACATTATTTAACTAAGACACAAATGAAAACAGAGCTAGTGTGGAAGACTAGTGCTGGTAGAGCACCAAACATTGTGAAATATATAGTTTAAAAAAGGTCCGTTTATGGTTATTGCACATAATTAACCTGTAATGAAACTCACATGTTAGTTTTGAACAAACTATTCTCTCTTACTGTGGGATTCAATACTATGGGGGTTAACCTGCCTTGAACTGCTGCAAACCATCATTTCACATGAAATATTAAATCTGCTATTTTTGTTAAGTTTGTCAAGTGTCTATTATAGATAGTAACAGATGTACTTTTAACTTGAGCCAGTATCTCAGAAAGTTTAAAATATCTAAATTGGGAGCGTGCCGAATTATAGACCTTTCCTATAAACCAGGAGACAATGTCAGGCTGATATTCACATATATATGATCATTTCCCTCTGGAAATCTGAGTCAGATACCTAAGTTGTGTTGATTTAAGCAGAACTTCAGTGATATATACCAGCTGCTGATCTGGGCCAGTAAGTTTAAACAGTATTCTGTGTCCTCAAGAACTTGTTATTCAAGATTTTGTTTCAGCTTAGTGCATAACTAGTACAGCTTTATGAGAATGAAGTAAGGTAATGCTGACAGTAGATGATTAGGGGAGATAAAATGAAAAGTATGCTCAAGGCATTTTTCTTTCACTTTCAGAGCTTTGTTTCCCCTCAGGCCAGTGTGGAGTACAGTCACTTCCACCTTTGACATTTTTGTATGTAACAGACAACTATCCCTGCACTAATCTGCTTATTTCTTTTGAATATATTTTTTTTAACCTTATTCTGGTCATTTATTTCTGAAATTATTCTTCAGGATGTTTATGAGTCCCTAAATTGTTTACAGGATTCTAGTTCTTTTTTTTATCCTTCCACTTACTGAAAAAAATTCTATATTGCTTTCCTTATGTGTTCTTATGCTTTTTATTATTTCATTTGGGAGTTATTGAGTCCTTTTTGAATATATAAATCAATAAGTATTGGCAGACAAAACACATTAAGAATTAGTTCATCATTAAGAAAGCAACTGAAATAAAGAACCTGCACTGTGATTAGGCATTTTCAGTAAAAACAAGTTTGATCTGATAAGAGTTATGGTAGGATCTATATTATAATTACGAGATTTAGTTCTTATGACCAAAATTTTCTGGCTAAAATTCTCACTAATTGCTGTAATAGAAGATCATTCCCTAACATTGTTTTGCACTGCTTTATAATGTGACAAACACAATATACTCTGGCTACCGAATCATATTTGTCTTCATGCTTGTTTTGCTCAGTCACAAGAGAATACTTAGACATATTGTCTATACTCCCTACCTATTTAACTTATTATTTTGTGCCAAGATGTTCTTTTTAAATACATTTCCTTCACTTTACATATCTGGTTTGTGTTATAATGGAGGGAAGAAGTTCACCATCAGCACCTTCCAGTTTTTTATGTTTAATATTACCTGTGAGTTTTTGGCCCTGTTTTCCTTTTTACATCTATCCACCTTGCCTTTGTTCTTTAGAAACTACTCCCAGTGCATTAGAAAGTTGTATTTATCAGGTTTCACTGGGACATTCAAACATTTCATACTATGAAGCATTATGTTATTGCAGTATCAAGCCCTTCAGGTGAGCATGATGAATAGCAATAGATTGGCTTCTTTAAGGTTAATGACTTCATGATTTACAAGTGAAGATATATAAGCCAAAATTATTGCAATAATTCTTCCATTAAACAATGTGAACTTTGAATATACTATTTGGGAATGCCCTGGAGAAGTGTCATCTTCATGTAATATTACTCGTGACATGGAATCTATTTCAGATCTGCCAACAGTTTAGAAAAAGTAAGTACTGCAGCTAATAATAGTTGCCCAATAACTTAAAGGTTAGTCTCTCCTTAAAGGTTAGTCAGATATTAGTGGCCACCAACAAACTGAAAATTACCTCAGACAAAAGCCAGAACATGCCAACAGCAACATAGACTGTTGGACCTCCTGTGGTTTAAGTGATGTTAAAGGCTGGGGTGATTGGGGTTTGGAGGCAGTTGCATGTACCTCTAAGCTATAGTAACACCAGGTATGGACTGCTGCCATCTTGTCCCGCCCTTCATTTTGGTCTAGTCAGAACTGCTTCATACAGAAACCTCAGCTGAGATCTGTTGGGTTGCAACGAGATAAAAGAAGAATTAACAAAGATCATCTGCATTTTATGGAATCAGAAATGTTTTTGCAACAGACCAAATTCCCAAGTGGTATAGTTAATTAAAGGAATGTCTTACTTCTGGAATTGATTCTGAGACGACAGAATGGGCACCAGGAATCTATTTCTGGTATGAAGATCATCCTTTTATACATTTGTTGATGACACCTTAGAATTTAGCAATCTCATCTCAATAATTAAAAACTGATGATAATATTAAGTCACTATTTTATTTAAGAGACAAGGGGTTTTTTCAGTATTGTTGGTTTTAATAACAAAATAGTACAGTGAAGTCAGTTGATGAATGCTCTCATCAGAATTTTTGATTCACCAGGGATATGTCAAATTTCTGTGGTACAATGTTGTTTTCAGAAGGAAGATTTTATGGTAATATTTTGAATTTCAAGGGAAAAGATCAGTACAATTCAGAGGAGGTCTGAAATGGCAAATGGTCTCTGAATACTCCCTAACTCAGAAATATAACAGTTTTTCTTTTTTCTTTAACAAGAAGGATAGCTCAGCCCAGGCTTTTTAGCTGGTTTGTGTTGAGACTTGTGTTAAGAAGGTTTGTGTTGAGACTTCAGTAAACTACACCTTTTTCCATTCTGTTTGATCATATCTTCCTCTGTTTTAGCTTCCTTTGCTTTTTGTATGTGGCTATAGAATGACAAATGGTTCTGCTGACTGTTTACAGGACAACTTGGTATAAGATTACTTGCAACAAGTAAAGTTAAGCAAGCAAATTAGTCTAGTTTATTAATAAACGATTTGCTTCGCTAAGCAATGAGTGGCATCAGGATTTGAGGGGGATAGAAGACACAGCATACAGATATAAAGTATAATATCATTTAGCATCAGTCCTAACTGTAGCTAATTTTTTTCCCTCTTCTCCCCTTTGCCTTTGCTTTCACCAGGGAAAAACTGCTGCTGCTTTCTTTCCTTTCTCTTTCCACCTTCTCTGTATTTTGGATGATTTGTATAAGAACACCAGCAAACCAAGCTGGAAGATGTTGTTGCTGCTACTGCTGCTGCTAAGAAAGATCTGATAATTAGATTCTGTTTCGTAGCAGCACATGGGCAAAGGTTTCACACAGGGCTCCATGAGAGTGGCAACTAACAAAAATTCCAATGGAAGACATTGCCTTAAATTTTCACCTGGACTTCAGGGTGGGGAAAGTGGGCTGGAGGAAGGGAGAAAGTGCAGGAAAAGCATGGCTAATCTTGTTTTTTTCAAAATATGTGCTGAAAAGTTTGTTAAATACAGTTCTAGCTTTTATATTTTTCATCCAGAGTAAAGAATGATTTGTACTGGAACTGTAAGAATAGATTCAGAAAATGGCAGTGAGCACTGTTGGGTAAATTTCTCTATCTGTGGCTTCCATAATCTGTTACAGTTTGGGCCTTAGTCTTGAGGAAGACATTGTATGATGAAAGTGGTATCTCTCTTTGATGATCCCTTCATTAAACTGGACTTACATATAAATTGTGCCCATGGTTTATATGGGGCTAGTTTACATTCAAGTAAACTGAGTCTCAGCTGAACCTCAGCTTGTTCACTGATGAGGACTTAAGTGTGCAGCTCAGGCTTGTTATTATCCCACTTCTGACACCAAAATAATGTTACGATACACTGAAATAATGTTAGGATTCACTTGTTAAGAGGTGCCTCTGCCTGAATTAAGATGCAAATGAGACCATATGCTGAATTCAATAGAACAGATTTCATTTAACAGTAATGTGAGGTAGAGTGAGCTAAAAATAGGAACGGGGTAAGGGGTGGGTGAAAGAAGAAAAAGAGGAGGTAGAGGGGAGAGATTAAGCAAAAGATATCACCCCATGTGGGTCCCTGCAGTGTCCTGCTGGCCCTTGTCTTCTCAGTAGTGGGGATCCTGAAGTGTTCTTCTGGCGGTACCACTTTTATACAGTTCAAGTCCTGGGTATCCATGAGGCATAGGCGCCATTCCCATAGCACAGCATGGCACTTGTGTAAGCAGTTTTTTCCTTTTCTCACAGTTTGCCACAGTGGGAATTTTTGTCCAGATAGGCTACCCAGATCTGCCTCACCAGGCCTGGCATCTTCTTGTTGCTGCCTGCACTTTTCCAACAGTTTGCACAGTGGAATCTTGTCCAGTGTGCTAATTCCAAACCTTCCACCTCCGTGTAGGCCTGAAATTTACACCTTCCTGTTTGCCATCTCTGCCTGTTGTGGTGCCTTATATTATGAGAACATTGCCCCCTTTGTCAGAGTTTTGAGACAAGTTAGCTGTGTTCTTGAATCCTCACAGAGCCATACATACCATAATAGTACAGACAAAATTGCAGGTGAACACTTGACTGCTAACACACATTTAGCATTAATTAATGTGGTATTTATGGCTTCTTACTTCTTCTAAAGATAATCAGTTTTCTAACAGGATAGCAGCTTCTTAGGAGCTGAGCTAAGTCCTTAATGATGACTTTATGCAGTAATGGTATTCAGTAGCATTTTTAAATTGCTTATAGCCCTTAAGGACTGGAAATTGATTATTCTACCTTTTATTGAGCCATTTTTTAATTTCCTTGCTGAGAAATTAGAGACTCATGCAATGGGTTCAGTCCCTGGTTTTACTATATAATTTCCTTCTTATTTCAGGATGCAAGTTTGAGAAAAGTATATCTAGAGGAAAGACTGAATATTCAGATTCGATGCACTTAGGATATAGACAGTGGAATCATACAGTTCAATGTCTTGGAATATCCAGATATAACCTATTTTATTGCAATGGCCAATTCAAAATGGAACCCTGTTCTAGCTTATTAGGGATTACCTCTGAGCTTAATAACCATCTGAGAGGCCAAACAGCAGGTAAAACAACATCACTTCCTTACGGTATATATTATTTGGATTTCAGTATGAAAAATTGAAAATCTAGTGAAAAGTTACTAGGAAGAATTCCCTCCTGTCAGGAACATATGGTAATTTTACATTAATTTGTATCTTTTGTAAATGTGACAGCAAAAGCATATGTGGAAATGTTTACATGTGGAGGAGAGCAAAATGTGTTTTGATGAAAATAAGATTTTAGCGATTGTCACAGTGTATCTGCTGGTTAACAGTGTTGTGCAAATGATTTGCTGAAAATTGCAAAGTGAACACAAGTGCTTTGATACTCTAGCTGAGAAGACAAAAGAGATGCAAAGTGAATATCTGGGTTTTGTTTTACTGCAATAACACCTAGCTCTGCATTCAGAGCTCTGCCTCCAGCTCTAGCATTACTGCAGACTGGCAATCTAAAAATTAGCAATACATGGGAACTCTCACTGCTCCCTCCCTATTCATTGATTATAACAAAATAAGCATGTCATTGTTTCACACTCAACAACTGCTGAGGAAAACACTATTTGAAAATAAGGTGCAAAATTCTCACGTAGAAAAGGGCTGTTTTATAAGAAGATAGTACAGATGATGATGTTTTACTAATAAAAATGGACTGCTTCTTTCTATTTTCTGTGAGGGATCATAAGCTTTTACACCTTTTCATGGGAAAAATATTCATCAGAACCAGGAGGCAGATTGCTAAACTAAGGGATGATAACAGTTGCATGCAGTAGATAGGATACCTGTCAGGAAATAAAAATAAGAGGAAAAAAGATATTGAAATACTAAGAATTCTAGAAATGAAGATATTAGAAATGAAAGCTGTGATGAATGTGAATGTATCTATAAATACATAAAATAAAGGATGAGAAAAAGTTGAAAATTGCAGAAGGTTAAATTAGAGAAAATTTCCAGATGGGGGAGAAAAATGTTCTCCATCACTTCCTAATGGGTTAGCTTCCAAAGTCTGAAGAGTTTTGTTATAATTTTCACATTAGGCTAAATAATAAAATACTTTCCCAAAACTTCTAGCTTTCCTGTTTTGATTTTTTAGAACTGGTATAAAACTTACAGGAGAAGAATCTCCTTTTAGCAATTTAGACAGTCAAGTTAGTACAAAAATACTACACTTTCAGTATTTTTTAAATTTTTTAACCATTTATTGATCCAAACAGAAAGCAATATTTTAGGTTAAAACCTAAGTCAATTAAAATGTTTGAAACTACAAAGAAGCTTCACTCTGATTCATTCAGAAGATTTTATTTTATGCAGCTCCTTTTGTGAATATCTGTTGGAAACCACAGTAGCACAGCCCTGTTCTAAAATCATCTCTTGTTGCTGAGTGCTAATATGACAACAATAGTTAAATGTGCCTCCAAATTACTGTATAGAACCGGAGGGGGGGCTGGAGAGGGGTAGGAAATAGTACATTCTGTTGCCATTCAGTTCCTTATAGCTATATTGCAGTTTTCCCAGTTCAGCATTTTAACATACACTGTACCTATGAAGACCTCAGCTCTTTTAAACACTTTGAAACACTAAGATAAAGGCTGCATATGGATAGATGTCTCCGTGAAACAAGTTTAGTCTTTTTCTCCTCTGTACAGATAAGCCACTCTTCCTGGTGAAAATCCCAAAGACAACTTGGCAGAAGTGATGGTGTCTGGCAAGAGCAGTGTTTTCCTGATATGGTTTATCACTGTTTCAGTTTTTAAAAGTTATTTGAATTTTGCTGGGCCAGAAAAGGTCCAGCAAATATGTGTTCAAATGCAAATTTCCAAGTTTTCTTATCACACTATGTAAGTATATCATCAGGTTGGAATTGGTGTGTGCAGTCATCATTTCTTTTCTGGTAAAAATGAAAAGGCATACCTGATTAAAATACAGACCACAGGTTGCATTTGTAATTTTGATTCTGAGTGCTTATTTACAGCACAGATTTTTAATTAGCTTGAGGGCCTATGTGAGTGCATGAAAGTGGTTGGCTGTGAACATGTAGGTTTAAACATTGAAAGATATGACTGCTACATTTGAGAGAAAGTAGTAGAACAAGCAGATTGCCTTAACAGATCAGAGACAAGCAAGACAGACTTACTAAGGTTGTGTTTCACAAGACTAAAGCACTTCTGCAAATGCAGTACACAACTGTTCTTCTCCTGACCTAAAATGGGTTGCTGCCCCTTTCTATCAAAATGTCATTCATGCTAAGGAAAAAGCATGGACATCTGACACCTCACTTCTGCTATTACCTAACAGAGCAATGCACATTAGATGAAGCTCTAAAGAACTAGAGTGCACTCTTAGACTGAATAATGTTAATAGCGTTGTCTTTAATGGTGTAAAGCTTCCACCAGTAAAAGTTTGTGAAGAGACCAATACCCTTATATGTACTTTGACCATTTGTGGGGGTGGAAGCAGGGAATAACAGGGCTGTTCTCTGAAAATGCTATACTGAAACCTTTTTTAGAATGCTATCAGAACCAGTAAATATTTAACAGAAAACATCTCACTTTGACAGATTCAGTGACACCACCCCCCATACTCCCTGTACATTTTAAAATGCTGAAAACATCTCTGTCAGCTTTTTGACTGACAGTTTTTATCAGAATAGTTCAAAAATGCTAGAGAACAACCCAATCTTGTTACCTGTATGTTCATTCCATCTATATTCTGGAGGTAAATGTAGGCATCATAAATAAGACTCAAATGAGACACAAAATCACCAGCTTGTATTTTCAAGTAGAATATTTAACTTTTCTCCTCAAAAGATACATTCAATATCTTTGCAATTTTTCTGTTCAGTTATGAAACTGAGGCTGCTTGCCTCCTACGTATTTAATTTGTATCAATAAGAACTTTAATAGTACAGTGATTCAATTTGCAAGAGAAATGCTTTTTCAGTGTACCCTGATGAGGGGGAGTGACTAGATATGTTATCTCATCAATTGTTTTCAGGAATATTTGTGGAGGTAAAAATGAAAATTTAGAAGAATTCCTTAATTTGTATAGGGTATTTGGATTTCAGAATTTGTGTGCTTTTAAATTTCTGTGTGTGTCCTGGTTTTGGCCAGGACAGAGTTAATTTTCTCACTGTTGCTGTGAAGGAGCAGAGCTTGGAGTTATGTGGGTATGCCTAGCTTGTTATTCAATACCACTCACTCACGGTAGGGGGGCAGAGGTAAGGGATTCTCATTTCTGCAGAGAAAGGAGGCATGGCTTTGGATGGAAGAAAAAGGTGCTGCTTGGAGGGGTCGTGGCCATTTTGTTCCTTTTTCTGGGGAAACAAGCAGCAAATGGAGCCATGGGGTGGCAGTGCGGTCATGTCAGGTTGGACTCAGTGAGCATTTTTGCATGTAATCACACCCTTTTATACACTGTTATTAGTATTGTTGCTCTTACTCTTTGTTTTCTTATCTCAATGCTGTTTCCAGTAAACTGTTCTTAACTCAGAATCTCTGTCTTTTGTCTTTCAAGGGGCTGGGTGAAGGGCAATGGCTGCATGGAGCTTAATTTCCAGCTGGATTGAAACCACAACAGTACGGTAATGGATTTCAGTAGTTTCCATTTGAATTCTGTGATTACCATGCTTAACTCTAAAAAGGGGCACAAGTCTAGATGAATGCTCCTGTAATCTGTAAATAAAGGTAAATAAATCCTTCTGTTGATGATGTCATATTTATACTATCTTGCTCCTATGATATGGTAAAATTATACTTCTAAACAATGCCTGAGTTGTTGATGTTTACAGTCTAGGTGGTAGAAAGTGTATATGAAGAGAAATAGGATACAAAGCAGAATTATGAAAAATAGACTAAAAAGCCTTACCGATAAGGATTGCAACTTCACAAATTGGAACCAAAGTTATCTTATCACTGAAGCCTATTTCAACATTCTTACTTGACTAAATTAACTTTGACTACTGATGAGCATACATACAAATAGACAGTAAAAACTTACTGGTGATTATCAGTGACAAGACCTGAGGGAATGGCCTGAAGTTCTGCCAGAAGTTTAAGCTGGATACTAGGAAAACCTTCTTCACCCAAAGGGTGTTTGGGCACTGGAACAGGCGCCCCAGGTAAGTGGTCACAGCACCAGCCTGCCAGAGTTCTAGAAGTGTTTGGACAAAGCTCACAGGCACATGGTGTGTTCCTTGAGGATGGTGCTGTGCAGGACCAGGAGTTGGACTTGATGATCCTTCTGGGCCCATTCCAACTCAAATATTTTGAGATTCTCTGATTCTGTGATTTGATTACAGCATTCTCAACAAATGAGAAAGTTGTGTGCACTTAGTTACATCAAAGAGTAATGATTTGTCACATCTTGTTAAAGCAGAAATTTTTCAGGAACAGACAATTATACCCTTAAAGTGAACTTAAAGCTGTAGTCTCAATGTATTTTGTAAGTGCTGTGAACTGTGGACTTCGACTGGACTAAGCAAAGAAAAAAATTGCAACACTGAAAGGTGCCTGAGCTGTGAGGCATAACAAGAGAAACATATCAAAATGGACAAGGAATATTATAAATTCATAAGGAGGAGAGGTTGAGGAGAAACACTAAGATTCACATTCCCTTTCAAAATCTGTTAACTATATGAATCCTTCCAAGAGGGTGTGTGGAGAAATTTTGTGTTTGAACTGATCCAATTCTGTGCACCTGAATATTTCTTTTTTTGAAAGAGAGACTTAAATTAGATGCCATATACCCACATAAATGTCCTACCCATTAGAATCTGGAAGGACTGTCTTGCTACTAAAGATAAATAGGATTTCTACACATTATAGACTCCTCAGCAGTGTAAAATGCAAATACACTTACACCAGAGCAACAATCATGATAAGAAACCATGTGCCTTTATCTAGATTACCAGCATGTTGCAGACTGAACTGGTGGTTGTCAAATATCAAATGTAAAGTTTTGAACTGAGGTCTTACACATGCTGGGATAATAAAATAACCATTGACTGATGAGGACACACACATCAGTCTAACACTTTTGGGTTTTTTAGCTGTTACACAGATTGAGACTTTTTGAGGATGTACCTACAGCAATGGAATCCAAGGAACACCTTATCAAAAGATTCTGTAACACCTGAAGCAGCTAAAGAGCACCACTATGGAAACTTCTGGATGTTTTGAGGCATAAGGACTTTTCACATTTAGCAGTAAACCAGGTGGTTGAATAACATGAGTGCCTGAAGAAGTTATTTGGAGCCAGCTCTGAATTATATGGTTCTCCAGAATTTCCTCAGTTTCACAGAGAGATTTATGCTGACATGGCCTTTGACCTGACATCTTCTCACTCGTGCCCAGTTCCACAACAGGACAAGGTATGAGCATGCACTATTCTCATAATCTTCCTCTCTGTGCTTTCTGCTTGCATTTCTTCTTTTCTATGCAAAGGAAACCAGGCACACAAGTCAAGAGCAAATGGCAATATGGCACAATAGTCTTCTTGGTACAGACATTAGCAGACTGGCTGGCCTACAGGTTACATACACATTGAAATACTTAGAGTCTTGCAGAAAGAAGCTCTGCTTTTGTTAATGTTATCTGATTTATCCGATAGGAAGCAATTCTGTAAGCCCACAGTACTGTCATAAAGCTTTCTTCTGGAAGCCATCCCCACTTGACCTCAATAAGCCTACAGAAAGCAGTTTGTTCAATATATGCTTGAAGGCTGACACCAGAAATTAATTTTCATAATAAAAAATATGTTGAGTGGTAACTATTTCTCAGCCTGGCTTCCTGCAGAAGGTTGCCTTAAGAGATCTTATGGCAGAATCAAATACATCCTCTGTACTTATGAGAACCAACTCCCGATTTACCTGTATGCAAATCACAGTCGCTGTTCAATGTGGTAAAGTGTTCTTCACTCTCTTCATTCACACTTGTTTCTCTAAAGAAATTTTTATAAGTCTTTTTTATTTCAGTCACATGCTTAAAGTTTGTTCATAACTCAGTGGCATGCATACCATAGTACTCCACATATTGTGTGAAAGATCTCTACAATACAATCTGTTCCTTTCAAAGTATCTGCCATGATTTTTCATTATAGATGCTGTCAAAGCTAAGTTAGACAATACACTGTTTGATAAAATATCTTATTTCAAAATATAGCAAGAATATGCAGCAAAAACCAGTATCAATGCATCTTGAGGAATCAGCATTTCCTCCTCATGATAAGAAGGAAAAAATGTTTTATTTTTGGCAATGAATTCTGAAATCCAGGCCATAAGTGCTAAAGAGCTTGTCAGTTTGGGAGCTAATCCATATGCCAAGGATACATTAAACAAATACATAGCTACTTACTTCAGGGAATGACCAGATACAAATAAAACTTTCACAAGGAAATCAAGCCCAACTACTAGTAAGTGTAAGGTGAAATTTTAAATCACTTTTGACAAGGTAGAAAAGCAGATAGGGTCATAGTGTAACTGCAGTATAATGTGCATGATTAACTTATTGTGGACCTGTTCCCTGGCAGAAGGAGTTTACACATTCTGCATTGTAGAAATAGTCATTGAGAGAAAACACGGAACTCGAAAATTTAGACCCATGCATAAATAATAATAAAATAGTCTGGAAAAAAATGAACAAGCGATGATTTCATTTTCTAATCACAGGCCTTGGCAGTGAACTCTACAACACAATTTCATCTTTGCAATTAAGGCCCTAGTCTGTCTTCTCTCCTGGAAAAGAAGTGGAGTTCAACTGTGTCCAAATATATTGTTCAACAACAAAACTTTTTTCCTCTGCATGATGATGTATTTATTTAATCCTTTAAAAGAATGTTAGGTACAGCTCTCCTTCTTAAGTTCTTAGATCAGACTGAATTCTTCACTTCTGCCAATGGATGATACAGCCTTTTAGCATATCTGAAGCTCAAAAGATCAAAGTGTGAGGGGGAAGTAACCTTTCTTGCAGTTGCTTTCAGTTTTCTCATGCATAGTTAAATCAGTGCATTGAGAAGTAATACTCTACAGGGATGGATACAGAATTAGCCCCTGCAGTCTCACCAGAATCTAATGGGTGATCTGATGCTAACAGCATCAGTTTCTGCCATCTGTTCATAAGGGGACCCCTGGCTGTTCAGTGAGCCCCTTTGTTAATCATGCTAAAGGGAATTTGGATGACTAAAACTGAATTGTTTGAATACTCCCATCCAGCAAAACCAGCAGTGCAGTTAATAATGAAGATAGGAAAAAAGCAAAAATTAGAGCAAAACAAATTATTTAAATACTTAGTTCTAGTTCCATTTTCACAGCTCTTTTGATATAAAGAGCTACATGCAAAGTACTGTAGTAGAGAAACTGTATTTGTTCACTACAAATAAATAGTTAAATAAATTTATAATTTTTATATGCTTATATAAAGTTATGCTTTCACAAATATGTTGTTTTATTACATAAGTAGTCTAAGCAGCAACTTTGTTTATATAAACTATAAATAGTTTCAGGAGGTATATTACCACTTGTAGTCTGTTTTGAACCAATTGTGTCACATGTCTTGTTCTGTCTAATTTCTCATATGTGTTTTGTTGTTATTATTTCTGGTGCCTAACAAAATGTGGGGAATTAGAATACCAGATGATATGGAAGAACCAGCAGTAAAACTAAGTACACATTTGTGTCTGCATAAGAGTATACTTAATTGTATCAAAAGCTATTCAGGAAAAAAATGTATACAAGTGGAAACACAGTTATTTAAATGCTTATACTGAAAGGATAAAATGGTTGAAGAAAATAGTTCTAAATTCAACGAATTACTTGTACTCACTATGTTGCAGTATTTGCACAGATAGAACTGAGAAATGCATTTCAGGAGAGCTCTGCAGGGTATTAAATACAGACATGAAGCAAAGATAAGGATTAAAGTTAATCAAAAGCTAAACAGAGCAAAAATCAGGAATATTTAGACAGATCGTTAATTATCTATTTGTTTAAACATGAATTCCCTGAAGAATAGATAGCATTAAAGACATCCCTGAGAAATGTGTCTACAGGAAGGCAAGGCTTTTCACTCTAAAACAGTTTATGTGGATGCTCTAATTAGCCATTTAAGCATACTTTGGTTTGAAAGCAGCTACAAATTATATTGTTATCAATAAGTACATGCCTTTTCAACAATGACCATCATTGCTTCCATTTAGTCTTTTCTGATTAGAGTCTGGGGAAATATCTATTTCAGACCAGTTTCCACATTTGTACTGAAGCAAAGTTAAATTATTTTCAGCTCCCTTTACAAGAGTTGAACAAACCCTTGTCTGCCATCTAGCTCTCCCTTCCTCTTTTTTTTTAATGTGTCCTGTTACCAGCCAGGACAGGGTTAATTTCTGCAGTAGGCAGGAGGGAGCATGGCTAGGACCTGCAAGTTGTTCTGTATCACCTGACATCATTGATAGGAGTAAGGGGAATGGAGTTTCTTGCAGGAAGAAGAGGTTCCTTCTGGTTGGGGTGTAGCATGGCTGCAGTTGGGTCAGGTCAGGTTCCATGGTCAGCATCTTGGCATGTGAATCACTCTCTCTCTTTCGTGTAGTTTTGTTATTAATATTGCCTCTGTTACTATTCCTTTTCTTATCTCATTGCTGTTTCCAGTAAATTGTTTTTATGCCAGCCTGTGATCTTTTCGTGGTTGAATAAACTCCAATTTGTCTCCGGTTCTTCTCTCTAGCCTGCTACATTGGGGAGTGAAAGAGGGAACAAGCAAGAAGCAGCATGGTTTGGTAAGTCTCAGTGGGAGGACTAAATTGAGAAGTATCATTCCTAAACCGCAACCTTATGTTATACTTAATTCCAGTTTAGCTGGTCTTCCAACAATTAAAAATTATATTGGGAAAGTTTGCACAGAAAACTTGAGTAGGAAAATGTGATCAACTATTGTTTTATTCTCATGGGCAAAGTTCTCACTGTACTGAGCTTACAAGAGGATTTCATGGTAATCTTATATATGAAATGGGTCTGGGTTCAAGTTCACCAGAGGGACCTGGACGAGCTCAAGAAAGGGGCCCACGAGGATCTCATGAGGTTTAACAAGACCAAGTGCAAGGTGCTGCACTTAGGTGAGGGCAACTCCCATTATCAGTCCAGGCTGGGGGATGAAGAGATTGAGAGCAACCCTGCCAAGCTGGTTACAAAACAGACCTGTTGCTGGCCAAAACTTAGTCCATTAGCCATGGTGGCCAAACCTCAGGGAAAACAAATATGAGGAAGGACAAAAAAATGCTGTGTACAGCTGTGAGAAATATGCAAGAGAAAAAGCTCTGCAGACACCAAAATCAGCGAAAAGGATGATGATGAGGCACTCCAGGCACCAGAGCAGACATTTCCCTGTAGTCTGTGGAGATACCATCATTGTCCTTTCTGCAGCCTGTGGAGGACCCCACACCAGAGAAGGTGGACCTGTCCTGAAGCAAGTTGCAGCTTAAGAAGAGACCATGTAGGAGCAGGCTCTCGGCAAGAGCTGTAGTCTGTGGAGGGGAGACCACAAGGAGTAGGTTTTCGGATAGGAGCTGTGACATATGTACACTAGAGCAGTTCATGAAGAACTTCTCAATGGAGCAATTTGTGAAGACTGTATCCTGTGGGAGTGAGCCCATGTTGGAGCAGGGGAAGAGTGTGAAGAGAAAGAAGTGGCACAGACAAAATGTTGTGAACTGACCACAACCCCCACTCCCCATCTTCCCTGTACTGCTAGTAGAGTTGGGAAGAGGTAGGAGATTTTGGAACAAAGGAGTGAAGTTGAACCTGGGTAGAAAGAGTAGGGTAAAGGGAAATTGAGTTTAGTTTTGTCTATTTCTCTCTATCCTAGTTTAATATGTTTTTTTTTTTAATTAGGAACAAACTAAATTAATATTCTGCAAGTCAAGTCTGCTCTGCCTCTGATGATGACTGGTGAGTGATCTCCCTTTCTGTAATTCAACCCACAAGCTCTTCCGTCTAATTTTCACCCCCCAGCCTGCTGAGGAGGAGTTGGAAAGCACCTGGGTGGGAGCCTGGCAGTCAGCCAAGGTCATGTCACCACAGAAGTTTATAATTTTATCACATCAGATGATTCCCTTCTCCCTCTTCCCAGTTCTGCTGTATTATTTGGGACATGATGTGGGTGGGTGGTATTGATTTTCCTAATGTGGTAATCCAGTCTTTGTCAGAGTCCTTTGAAGCTGGTGTCTCTTTTGTGCTATGATCCTAAGCCGCAGAGGCTGCATGCTTTGACACGGGGAAGGAATTCACATAAACTGTTCCAAATTGCAAGCTTATTTCTCATCAGTGAGCAAGAATTTTTTCGAGATTGAGTTCCGTGTTCAATATTTGCACCCAGCTTATGCATATTTATCTGCAAATAATCACTCAAGTCTTTGCACATTCATTTTCACAGGGGTATCAGTGAACTGCTTATGCAGATTTTCTGCACATAGAGCTGCAGATTTTGCAGCTACTAGAGTTCACATTTTAAAATGTAGTCCTATTAGTGTAAATTGTATAGTGTTAGCATATGCTGAAATTTCAAGGCAAAGTGATATATGTTAATAGTTAAGATTCTAGAAAATAACACAAGCTATGATAACATTTAAAGTATATGAGAAAGCAATGTTGATAACATGAAAGTTAACAAACAGTTTAGAGAAAGATCCTGATGCATTTTGTGAGTATACACGATGGCAGACTGGAACTCACATTTTAAGGGTAAAAAGAGAAAAATTATAGACTGCAGTGGTGGGAAGGTGTCCCTGCCCATGGTAGGAGCATCGATGAATTTTAAGGTCTCTTCCCACCCAAATAATTCTATGATTCTGTAAAATAGTGCTTGGCAGAAGTTATAGTAGCACTTGTAAATTTGAATGTTGATGGTGAAAAAGCAGATGAGACTACATAATCTAAAGGCCCTGCAAGTAGTATCTTTTATTTTT
Organism: Orthonyx spaldingii; assembly: GCA_013397795.1. Classification (NCBI taxonomy): domain Eukaryota; kingdom Metazoa; phylum Chordata; class Aves; order Passeriformes; family Orthonychidae; genus Orthonyx; species Orthonyx spaldingii. The sequence goes on from VZTJ01000801.1 coordinate 557,629, forward strand.
TCACACAGTTTTGAGCACAGGAGAAGTTTAAAGACAAGAGAAGCAATGATTGTGTAGTTATAATTCTTTGCATAATTATTCAAAATGCACAGAAAGTAATTAAAGCACAAGGTACAAGCCTGTAAAGGCTGCCATATGTACAAAAAGTGCAAGGAAAGCTTACGTCTCCATATTAATTATGAAAAATGAACTGTGCATAGTGGCAAAAACATGAAGATGGATTTTTTTCATACACTGAAAGGGAGCAGTTTATGTAAGTTATTAGAGTTGTGCTCTCTATTCTCATACTCTATACTACTAAGTATACCGGGGTTTTTTGGGATGGAGTAGTAACTCTTCATAGTTTTATGGGGCTAGGATTTTTCACCAAAATAACATCGATAACACATTGATGTTTTAGGTATTGCTGAGCAGTGCTTACACATCATCAAGGCCTTTTTTTTTTGCTTCTCACGCTGTCTTGCTAGCATGTAGGCTGGGGGCACACAAGAATTTGGGATGGGATACAGCAGGGACAGCTGACCAGAGAGGTATTCCATAATATATGATGTCATGCTTAGCAATAGCATCTTCATAGAAGAATGAAAGGAGAAGGTGTTAGAATAGATTTTAGCTTGGGATTTAGGTTTCAACATCCTTAACAAATCTAAAACTTAAGAAAATCTGCCAGTCATGGTGCAAACCCAATCTCTTCAGGCAACACTTTCCTAAACATATTGTTTCTCATCTAGAGGACAGGGAAACTGCTGATTCTTCAACAATAAATATAGTTATTCAAATTATTATAGTGCTAAATTTAGGATGCCTTTAGCCATAGGTGTTTGTAAAACAAAAAAATTACAAATAGTATTGCTGTGATACATAGATGAAATTCCCATGCTATTTGTTCTTAACACTGGATATATTTACAGCTGATAAGATTTTACTTAATTATATGTTTTTGATAATTATCTATTTTATAGTGCTAGACATAAAACTAGCTACCTGTATAAGCTGTTTATTTCAACATGAACCTATGGCACAGATCATAAAAATATGCATTTTTATTTTTACACCAGCTTTTCAAATATTTGAGACTGCTTTTTATCTTCCAAGGGTTGGTTTTATAAGAACCTTAATGACAGCTATTAGTATGATTTGCTAGAGTGCTGCTTTCTTTTTGATGTATCAGTTTGTTTATAACTTCGTGATTATGACTTGACCATTTAGTTTCCAAAAAATGTCAATTTGCATTTTGAGAAGAGGAGGCTGATGATTATTTGCAATAAGATCACCTTAAGAAAGGAGCCATAATTTCAGCATTACAGAAATGTGATTAATTTACCTTCTTCACTATCAGCAACAACTTTCAGTTTGGAGATTCACTGTGGCATTTTCTATACACACATAAATCTTTCTGTCAGAAAGATTGAGTAACCTTGTATCTTGAGTTCAATTTGAACTGAAAGGACAATGCACCAAGGACAAATTTCTTAAGATAAATAATCAAGCAACAACCCATGAAGCAATAATTTAATTTCCACAAAATAAAGCAAATACTCCAAACATGGAATAATTCAGAGCTATGTAAACTTCCTAAAAATTGTTGCTGACTTCAAATTTTACTAATTATGTATTTTTAGAAATAGAAATAACATACAATGGTTGTTGAACTGTGCAAAATGGTGTATACTGATTAGTCAGAATTTTTGTCCTTTTAATAGTCTACTGTCTTCATACTGTACATGTCGCAAGCGAAATGATCATTTTGACATGTTCCCAAATCTTAGTATTTTAGTTCTGAAAATCAAAATGTCAGCAGTAGATTAACTAAGCCTTGTTTCCTACCTCTCCCCTTCCCTGCAGAAATAAAGGGTATTTGTGAATTACTTAATGTGGAGATCCCATTTCTTGTATATTTTTGTAAAGTTCTTTTATTTCTCTTTACTTCCATTTTATGGATTTCTCTTTGTATCCCTACCACTCTTGGTACATATTGAGATATTAATCCTATGGTTTTTATTTTCAGAACAGCAATGTTGAAAAAATGACATTTCCTCCTGCTGTTTTCAACAACAGTGGTTTTGAACTTCAGTCCAAGATTGATAGCTGCTTGTGTGAGCTTACAAACCAATGTTTCACTGCCCATTAAGATGAGAATTTCACATTGTTGAATTTCTCAAACAACATATACTTTATAGCTTGGCTGAAAATATTAATAATGGGAGAAGATATAAGAATCTTGACCATTTTTCTGTTCTCTGGACCTCACTTACAGTTTTAAATTTCTAGTACACATTTCAATGTTCCAGAAGGTTGCCTGCATCAAAAATTCAAAAACTTGCTATCCACTACGCATTTATGTGAGTTCTTTTATTTGTAGTCTTCATGAATGATCCATAGGAGAGGGGAAAAAAATCATAAATGAACAAATAATACTAAGGGCTCTACTGTGAGTGAAACTGTAAAGGAGAGGCTTCTAGATAACCTATGAATCCAACAGACCCGTGTTAGTTGCTTGACACCTAAGCAACAAGGGAGCTATTGACAGTATTTACCAGTTATTAGTGGCAGTTGATGGGATTATTTTCCTAGGTGATTAAGTTCTGTTCTTATTCTGTTTTACCCAGGCTTTATAGCACTCATCAGAACAGATGGGCACCCTCCAGTAGGATTGTAAAATGGGAAGAAATCACCTGGAATGTATCATTTTTTTTCTCTTTCCTGGTGGAGAAATGCCTAACTTGGGTTAATAATGTTATTTCTTTATATAAGTTTGTTGGTATGATTATCCAGTAAAAGGAAGAAAACCAAACTAAAACCAACAAAACAAAACAACCAAACGAAATCCACCAAAGAAATATCATCAACAAAAATTAAAGAAAGGTGCCTTTTCTTTGGAGAAAGTGATTTTTGTCTATGATTTTTTTCTTTGTTGTAGTTCCTTCTATAGACTCAGAAGGTCCTCAAGAACATTCAGACTTTAGTTTTCTTACAAGTGTTTTTTTTAATAGGAAAACCGGTCAACAGAGGACAAGTTAAGATCTTATCCCTGTGCTCATTGAATATCTTGCATATTGAGTAAAAGACTGAGCCTGGTTCCATTTTTCGTAGTATGATAATGTAAAGAGCTGTAGATCCTGCTGACAAGTTCCTCAATATCATCTTCTTAAACTTTCCAATTAGTCTCAAGGAAGTTTACTACTTCCTCATTAAGGGGTATGAACAATTTTAATACATCATTCTCAGCCCAATCTTAGTATTTCAAACAATAGAGTATCTCCATGGATCACTTTTCAAAATAGAACTCAGGCACTTCTGAGGGTTCTATTCTGAACCTATAAAGCTCAATTTTTGTGTTAAGGTTAGAATGTCACCTTTGGGAAAAGTCTGGGTGTCTGACCTCTCCCCATAGATGTTGTAGGTGGATGCAGAGATCCTTGGGCCATAAAGGGTCAAAAACTCCTTATATGCATGTGTGACTTAGAACTGTGTGCCTTTCACATTAGAGACAATTATTTCTAGCATTGCAAGACTATATATTTACATGGGTTGAACCGTAAAGCAACAAAAAAGAAAGAAGGAATGGTAGTCAATATGTAGAGAATGTTACTCAATTTATTGAAGTTGATGGCAAGAAACTAATCATTGACCTTGGTAAAAGTTGCAATGGATTTACTGGATTTATCTAATATCTATATGACATTTTTACAGAAATTGTCAAAAATACATTTTACAGTTTGATTTTGTACAAGATACATGTACTGTTGTCATTAGGACAGTATAAGGCACAGGTTATAATGGTTAAAATTGTCAGAGCAAGGCAAGAATAGAAGTACAAACAAGACAAAACTTTTTTGTCAGAGCAGCAAATAAGAAGACAAATAGCACCATTTAGTCAAGACAGAAATGTTTCTAGAAGTGTTGGAGTCTTATTTGCATTGCTCAGAACACAAAGCTCAAAGCTCCCCCTGAATATACACCCAGAGACAGAAAGCAAACCACTCCACAGCTGTACTGATTCTCTATTGTGTAGCACCAGAAGTGGAGTAATAAAGTCACACAGTTTTAATTGTGCCTGCACAGACTCTTGTGCTCAAGAGAAGATAGCTTATTTTCTTCACTACATTAATTTCTGTATAATATCTGTAATAATTATTCTTCCCCCTGTGTCAGAAAGGCACTTTATTGTTAGTGTTGTTTTGTTAAGAGTACAGCAGTGGGTCATGACTGAAAAATAGTAGACTCTTTAACTTTCACAAAGAAAATTGTCTTATGGGGCAGAAGAAAAAAAAAAATTCTTATAACATCAGAGATGAAAAAAGAATGCTCTTATCATGGTTATTCCCTGAGCTTCTGTTTATAAACACCCACTGTTCTCACAAAATTCTTGTCATTGAAGTTTATTCAGAATGACAAAGATATCTGTGAAATGAACCTCCAGCTGGAGAACTGAAAGATAGGATATAGTTACATTAAGGAAAAATCATTATATGTACAGCTTATGACATCAAGTGCCTCATACTAAGATTGCTCAAGACTTTCAATTATATGGCTTTGCTTTCAGTTATTTACAAAGTTGCTGAACTTAAATTGTTTGAGTCAAGGTTTTTTATGCCAGGTATCTGCCTCAGGCTGAATTAATTTTTTTTTTTTTTTTGACATATAAAAATGTGGTTGGTCTTTTTCTGCAAGAAATACATACCATGTGAGCAGGGACTGGGAGTGCGGAAGTGAAGAGTGACTATTTTTTGTTTCTGTAAGAACTTTCCAAATTGTGTTACCAATGACATGGTAATTTCCTAGTAGATGCTTTATAGTGATTTATTTGCTAAAACTCTCAAGAGATTTCACATGCCCTGAAATTTTACTTTGACTAAGTCTCTGTACCTTGTGTTGACCATCTCACTCTCTCTTCTGTTTTCAGTAACTCTGCTGAGTTACAGGTACTCAGGAAAAATCTGTGTGGGTGCTATAATAACCAAATATAGATGAGACAAGACCTGAAAGAGAGAATAGGAGAGAAAGTATTTTGAATGTATAGCCTGGAGAAAAAAAAAGGCAAAGGCAGAGGTGATGAAAATTGCCTGAGGATGGATAATGAAGGGAACTGGAATCCCAGTAAAGACAATGAGGAGAAAACAGGAAAATGGTGAGAGATTATGAGGATTCCAGGAATTACACAGAATGAGTTAATCTTAGTAAGTCATGTTTTTAAGACCTTTACCGCATTTGCTATTTTTCTCTGAATTCAAATAGGTCCAGTCTTTCTTGAAGTACCATAACCATTGTACTCCAGATAAAGTTTTACTGATTTTTACCTATTTTAGAAGCCATATTTTCATTTATATGTCTCTGTATGATATTACTCATAAGAACCTGACATCAATAGCACATATGCAACTATACCTTGGGTCTATTTTTTCAGCCATCTGTTTCTTATCCTTTCTGTTTGCAACTGAATACCTTTGTCTTTGATCTTTTCCACTTTTACAGTCAAAAATTGACACTTTCTAACCAAATTTAATTTTCTGACCAATTTCACTCCAACCTTAAACAATTTCTTCTAGAAAATATTTCCTTTGGTTGTTTACTAGAATATAGTCGAAGACTGTCAAAAGTCTAGGGTTTCTCATCTACATAAGTCTATTAGCCTGGAATAGAAATAATCAGTTAGATTAGTCTGACATGATTTGGTTTTGGCAAACCCCTATTGAAGATATAGATATAAATGATGTAGATGATATAGATGTAGATACAGATGTATACATATATATATATAGGTTAACTTCTAAATGGTTTTCTAGTGTGCTTCCTCCCTTTTCTGCTGCATGCCAGACTGTTCCCAGTTTCAGTCACTTCATAAACAAGGAAAGTCCACATATAGAACCTAAAGTTCCTGAGTATTTTGATGTTAATATGATGATATTTATTGGAATATATATTTTTGCACTTTGACAATCTGGAAAATTCCTTCAAAACACATACAGAAGACATTAAATAAACAAAATAAGCACTCACAGGGTAAGAAATGGCAAGAGTGAGATTGTTTTCTCCTAATCTTCCTGCTCAAACATAAGCATACAGATTTTAATACAGTGATAAAATTATATTTTATGAGAATTTTTGTGAGTCATTCAGTAGTCCAGGTAAAATTACTATTTACCCACCCAGATTTATGCAGTGCTAAAGTATAGTATAGTTTTATAACCCTGATGTATTTTTTAACTTTTAATGAATGTCTGCAAGACAATAGATGTTCTTAGGACATGCGGCTGAGACCACCTTTAGTAGATCAGTTTGATGTCACCAGGAATGTGACGTTACAAGAGCCTCTGCAAGCCTCTGCTCGAGGTTGACAATGTGAAGTTCCATACAGCCTCCTTCTGCAAAAAGCCTTTACTTTTTCTTGTATGTTTCTTATTTTTGCAATGTCTGGGACACCAGCGTTCTCGTTTCAGGTACGATATCTGGAAACTACTATAATTAATTTAATCATCATCATTATCATAATCAAACAAGAAATTTGTAGTAAAGCTCAAAAAGCATGTTATTCTAATTAATTTTCACCTTGTTTTGGGTGAAAAAAACAACTGTACAATGATTGTGTTGATCTACTTGCTGTGTTAACACAGACACATGAGAATCTATGATCTGGTAAAATATAGAAAGGTGATCTGTCTCCCTGTCAGCAGATGTTCCTTACTGAAAAAGCATTATTCACTTTTACAAATATTCTACTAATGGAGGTAATGTTCACAAACACTAAGTAACCAGCATTAGCTCCAATTTAAATAATTATTGCTTTTCCATAGATCCTTTTATCCAAGCGGTTGTACATCAGCTGAAAATTACCTTTTTATCTCTGTTGATGTTGCTTTCATATTAAAAGCTCATACATTAATAAAGTAAGCGATAGAGACAATGATCTGGTAGAAAGGCGAAATGTGGACATGATAACAATACTGCTTTATGCTAAGAGTTATGACTGAGGTGAAAAAAATTCACTACCCGTCCAGTGTGTCATTTGCAATAATTGTATGGCAGCTGTAAACATGTCAAACTTAGTCTTTGGTAAAAAATGTGTGGTTTCCCTTCTATGAGTGGACAATAGTCTTCCCTGAATCTTTATAGGCACAATGCCCACATACGTCACTAGAAGTACATTCAACTAAAACCTGAGTATATCATTCTAATCACATATAAAATTTCCTTTTTAAGAATGCATTTGTTCCTTTAAAAAGAGCAATGGAAATACTTCTGTAAGTGACAACTGAATTCTAGGTAACCAGAAGTTAAGGGCCCAGAACTGTGTCCTCATTAATATTTTATTCTGAATTATTTTATAGATGTATATTCAACATTTTAATTACTAACATTTTTTCACACCATCCCCAGTGAACTGCCTATATTTAAATTCGTGGTGGATTCTGTTCCCTCAGCTTCTTTTTTTATCTTCAAATATCTGCTGAATTCCCTGATTGCCCATTCTGAGAGGTTGTTAACGTCTCATGTCCACAACTTTTAGCTATTCCTGACTGAATTTTTCAGTTTTTCTGACATATTTTTGCTCCTGGTGTCACATCTCAGTGTCAGCTCTCCAGATTTCATTCACTTTCATCAGTCAAGCTTTTAAAGTCTCTGCCTTCAGCTGCAGTCCTATCATGTACCTGCCTTATTGTAAATGCCATTGCTAGGTCTATATCAGTTTCCCTTCACTCCTTCAGTACCCAGAGCTCTGGACAGCAGCTATGAAATAATAAGCCTTACTTTCAAAGGCTCTGTAGAATTTATAGCTGCCAGAAACATATCTGCATGACTGCAAATGTACCTATTGAACTAGATTCTGTCCTGTAAAATGCACAGGTAAATGTGATCTGAGAGGTACAGTGTCTCAGAAGCCCAATTTTCTCTCTCGCTCCATATCAGTGACTATTATGGGAGGTCTAGCTGCTTGCTAAGTCTGTTGGGTATAAGAAAATATGACACCACTTTTAAGAATGATGGGCCAATAATGCCAATGTTGGCATGAACTGCAAAAGGCTCCAGGGGGGCACTACTTTCCAGTTGTTATTTAGTACTGCCCATGTCAGCGCAAACAGGGGTATTTGTCCCACTTGCCTCAATGTTCAAGCCAAGAACTGAAATGAAGGCAATGCTCTGTTTATTCCTTGTTTCTCTCAGCTCCCACACCCTAACTCTTGGTCACTTATGAAGTGGTTCATCAATGTTGTTGGGAACTGTTGCGGTCACCCAGCCGGTGGTGGAGCCACCGGCTGAGTCACCCGTGGCGTTCGAGGCTGCGGCTCAGACTGCCTTTTCAAGGGGGATTGCGGATTGGGTAGATGATACCTCTTGGGACAGTGAGCCCTGAGAGGTAGGCAGGTTGAGGCAGTCTCCTGCCGTGGGCTGCTGTCCAGCTAGGTACCGTCCCCTCCCCTTTCTCCTCATAGATGGTTTAGATATTCATATAGTTGGTTTAATATTCATACAAAGCTGGAATGTTCTAAAGTTCTGTTCTTCCCATTGGCTTATTTAAATATGTCCCTCCTACGTTTGCTGCTTATTGGATACTGTCATCTCCCTTCATGTACCTCATTTGTCCTGTCCCTTGTTCCTCCCCTTTCCCCCCCCCCCTTAAAACCTGGTGCAACGGTTATTTCAGGGCTCGTTTTGTGGTTCCCGTCCTTGCGGCGAGTTCCTCTGCCCCCTCCAGGGCATGGAATAAACTCTTGGATTTACACCACGGGCGAGTCCTCCTGGATTCTTTTGCTGCCTCTGCGTCCCATTCTCATCATCAGCTGCTGCTAGCCCCAGCCTGGGCTTTGGAAATATCAACCAGCCTCGGAGCTGTCGCGCGAAGGCTAAAGGCATTGCCTTGCCGCTGCACACGCGCTTGTGCCACGCGAGATCCATTTCCCGGGCACACGAGGACACTGTCGGCCATTGACCAGCCGGGCGGTCAAGCGGCCTGCGACAGGGAACTGCAGAAGTAATTAGTTTTTCCAAGTCTGCCACTCAACTGGAAAATAATCATTGTAAACCATCCACCTGCATACACTAAAGCAATTTTAAAATTTATTTTCATTAAGTCATTGTTAAGCTATAAAAACAGGGAAATGGAGTTTAATGAAAGACTTAAGCATGAAATTGAAATTTTTCATAAACTTGTATTTAGAGTAACCCCTTTTTGATGTGTAACTCTGAATTATGTTGTAATTGGGAGATAATTTCATGCAGTTTAACACCAGTTAGGTTGCCATTTTTTATTCTGAGACTATTCACATTTTGGAGAAAGTAGGCAACACATTTTTTTACAAACACCATGGAAAGATTCTGTTATTCACTGTGAAAGCCAATGAAAGGAACCCAATGAAACAAGGAAATACACAGAGCTGACAGCATATATTCTTCCAACTACAGCTAAGCAGTAAACAAAAGGATGTTTTTCCTGAGAAAAAAACTCAGGAACACACCTTCTGATATCTCCATATTATCTATCATTTTGACATTGGCTCAGTATAGTTGCTTTTCTTGGACTCTTCAAGAGAACTAGTATTTAAGTTGAAACTCACTCAAAAAACCCTGTCTTCAGGGAAGGATTAGTTAAAAAATGAAAAGTGTTTCAGCATATACATACATCCTGAAATAATGGGCAGAGTCAGACAGAACAAAATTCTATATTTCTTCAGGAAACTCTATTTTTCCATGTGTGTAACCCAAGTAACATAACATCCTAACTTTTTTGAAGATGTGGTATGCACAGCTTTGCTAAGCAGAATTTCAGCGTTTCTTTTGACCTGTGCACAATGAACACATCAAACCCTCCACGAACTCCTAGCTTTTGGTATTTCTAATTCCTGCCTCCTCAGTCTCAAAAGTTTTATAATTTATTTATTCCCTAGAAAATTAATTTAGAAGTGCTAGCTGGTGACATAGTAACTACAATGAGGCCTCTCACCCCTGAAAAAATATCATTGTGTAATTTCAGGGCATCATAATCATGCAAGAGATGCAATAGCCAGAAGCAACCATCAGTGCTGTTGTATGTCAGAACTCCCTTATACTGTTTTTGCCAGACTTATAAAATATGTTCAGTTCTTGGATGGAAAAACACTGCCCCACACTGTAAAATTCCGACCCATTTCTCTTTTTTCCTTTTCTCTCTCACTGTGCACCATTAGCTCAGTGTGCTGAAGCTCTTGCATTATAATGGCTTTCACTTTTCACTAAACATGCCATTTCCCATTCATTATCATCTCAGAAATTTGCCCTGGTGTCATCTGAATACCAGTAAAAGTGATGCTTAAGGTTTTTATTTTCACTGCACTGGTGAGAAAATCCAGAAATGTTTCTGTTTGCTACTCCAATAAATCAGTAAACTCCTGTAACTTTAAATGCTACTGACAGCATGCAAGAACTTGAGCCATTGTAACATGCTTATTGTCAAATGTGCCCATAGCAACACTCATCAGTGTCATCTGTTTCAACTCAACTCTTATTTTCTCAATTGACACAAAAAAGCCAATACACCAGTCACAACTGTTCCAATTTTAGTATGAGTTGAAGAATGATAATGTTCATATGTCGCCTGTGCCAACTTGTGATTCATTTCATCAAATTGAAATTTCAGGAATAAAGAATATGGTGACAGGTCTGAGTACTCTCTTCTGCTGCTAAACAAGACAATGTCTATTACTTGTTTCTTTTTCCCTTATTCTATTTCAGATAGTTAACTAAAGAAAGGAGAGGTTAGGCAAGAGGTTAGAAAAATTCTGTTACAGAAAAGCTAGAGCTCTGTGCTATTGACTTTATAATGTTTATATATTCCACTGTGAGTCTGTATGTCTGTATTTTGTCTGAAGAGAGTGGAAAACTATGAAATCCTGCTAGGAGAATATATCTGTGTCTAATACGATATATCCCAATTTAGGCCAAAAATATGTGGATCAGCATTACCACTATTTTTGACATACAGGCATGTTTTTCTTATTAAATTCTTTTCTAATGTTTCATCACAGGGAGGCCATGAGACTTTAGCCTTCCCAGATCATAATGTTTTGTAATGAGCATAGGCTCCTCCATGTTTATGAGTGTTGTAAAACTGAGGAAAGCAGAGACACTTGTTTACATTCTTCCAAATAATAGTTTTGCTATCTGCCTTTTGCCAGTCCTTTTTTATTGCCATTACCTGTTTATGATGCATGTTAAAGAGGGAACATTTGTCTTGTGCAATAGTTACCTTTCTGTCACATTGTTAATGTATAAGCATGCTTTTGATGTGGAGAATAACCTTGCCAGTGGTAGGCATTGGTTGGCACATGAGCTTGGGATGTCATGTGACACACAAACCAGAAATTTATCCTCCTCCGAATATAGGAAAGCACTTAATGAGTGTTCTTTTTAATAGAGGCTAGGGACTGAGTTTCCCTTAGGAATCAGTGCAATTAAAATAATGTCTAGTTCTCAAAGTATTACACTGGCCTGAAACTCAAAGGAAACATGAATTCTATAGCACTTTTTAATATATATACATCTCTGTTTATCTAAATTTTTAGCTAGCATGGTATGTCACTTGAGGGTCCAAGCCTGGATTACAGAAAAAAAGACTCTTCCCATTTTTTCCAAACTCTTTCCTCCTTTTTTGTCTGCAGTCATCAAAAGAAGGTATGGGAAACTGCAACCATGCATTTTATTCAGAGTAGGTTTCAGGCCCCTAATGGAAAGGATGTTACTCTTCATTCTGGCTGATCATGCCTAAAAGCAAACCTCTGTCTTTCAAAACAGCCCTCACCTAAGAATTAAACTTTGGTCTTGAAGATTTTTTTGGAGAGCATATCAGTCATTCAATATTCTGGACATGTAGCACTAACTGGACTTAAAATGCACATGAAGCATGCATCAATAAACCTTAAGTTTCCCCAAGGTGTATTTAATAGTCGTTCTGTGACTGCTGAGTTAGAAAATAAGGGAATTCTTCTGATGATTTAGATGGTCAGTCTGCTTTTTCATAAGTCAGGTTGGCAAAGGTTTGCTGAGTAGTGGTTATTTCTGCAAGTTTTAGTGTCTGTCCTTTTCCCTTAACTGTTCACCACCTCTTAAGACAGAGGTTAAGAGCAGTCTCTTAACATACCTTCTGGTACAGTAAATGATATTGCACCATGGAAAAAAATTCTCAGTGAACTGTGGTTTCTTAGAACTGAAAAGGAAATCGGTGCACTCCCTAATGTACTTCACTGCAGACACAGGCAAATGCTTTCCATAACACTGTATATGCACTAATCCCTGGCTTTTGGCTTACTGTTGCACTATCTCTCAAATGCCCCTAAGAGTCGAGTATCCTTTTCTCTCCCTTACTGCTAAACTTAGCACTTATTGCATTGGAAAAAAAAAAAAAGAAGAAGATGGTGAAACCACACATTGCATTGGGAAGTGACAAGTGAAGATCCTTGAGAATTATCTAAGCTAGTTTCCATGTTTCTTTCGTTTGAATAAGTTTGGAATAAACCATTTTAAGAACACACCACTCTTCTCTGAATAACATGGCCATGCTTTTCTGATATAAGTATATAAATGTCTATATATGTAAAGACATCTCCAATGTCTATGTATATATGATCTGACAATGTGCACTGACAGTCCAGAAAGCCAACTGTATTCTGGTCTGCATCAAAATAATCAGGGACAGCAGGTAGAGGGAGGTGGTTCTCTCCCTCTATGCCATATTCCTGAGACCCCCACTGGAGTACTGCATCCAGCTCTGAGACCCCATAACAGGAGAAGAACAGGAACTTCTGAAGCAAGTCCACAGAGGAGGAAGCCATGAAGATGATCAGAGGGCTGAAACACTTCTCATATGAAAACAGGATGAGAGAGTTGGGGTTGTTCAGCTAGGAGAAGAGAAGGCTACAGGGAGACCTTATCACAGGTTTCTAGTACCTAAAGAGGCTACAAGACAAATGGAGAGGGAACTTTTACAAGGGCATGTAGTGACAGGACATGGGGGAATGGTTTTAAACTGAAAGAAGGTAGCTTTAGCTTAGATGTTAGGATGTGAGAATGTGACATACTGGAACAGGGAAGTTGTGAATGTCCCATCCCTAGAGGTCTTCAAGACCAGGCTGGATGTGGCTTTGAGTAACCTGGTCTAGTGGAAGGTGCCTCTGCCCATGGCAGGAGCATTGGAACCAGATGGTTTTTAAGGTTTCTTCCAACCCAAACCATTCCATGATTCTATGAATGTAGAAAAGAAGATAGCTCTACAGCATTGTTTATCTGCTGTGTTTTAGACATCCTCGTCTGGATGAGTTGGATTTGCCCAAGAAAAACCTGTTTGTTTACATAACCTATGGAGTCTAAACAATAAGCTGAAATGTAGATGTTTACACAGTAAATACCTGCATTTAACCAGACAATTCTGACTCAAAATTTCTCTCCCTCCTCTTCTTTCAATCAAACAGTGTAATCTAATTGGTTCTTCATTGCCTGCAAACTGTTTTGCTACCACAAGTGACATTGTTAACATGTATCTATTACTACACTGAATGATCAAACAACGTTTTTTCAGTAATCATCACTTTTTTTTTTTTTACATGAAAGAAGCAAAAATATTAAATATGGCACCACTGATACCACTTAAATTGAGTAACTTCTTCTATGTCCTTCACGCTCTGTTTAATGCACACTGTTTCTGGGCACTCTCACGCTGATCTCTGTCTAACAATGGAACAGAGTGGAAGATGCTGAGTGAAGCAGGATTTTATATACATATTTATATACACATTCATATACGTTCCTTACTGTACTGTTGTTTTACCTTCCATTATAGAGCAGAGGGTCATTAATGATTGTGTAGCATGTGATCATGTGTAATTCCATATTCTTCCTCATAGAACTGCCATTTACTCAATTTTTCCTTCATTAAATACTTCATAAATAAGTACTAGGTTGCATTCCTTCATCTGTCTGAAGAATTCCTCATCTCTAGATAATGCCAGTACTTCTGAGACTACTTTATGCACCTAAACGAGACTCAGATGACTACAAATATATTATCTTTTCTGAGACCTTTTAAATGCTTATTTTCTTTATTTAAGATTGGTTTTTTACCCCATTGGTTGCTAATAGGCAATATGAAAATTGTTGCTGGTAGTGACAGTAGTAATTCTTCTTAGTGAAGCCTGAACATAAAGAGACCATTTAAAACTATCATTGATTAGTAGTTTAGTATCAGACCAAGCCTCTCCTTGGCCCACTGTTTGCATCTGACTACTATGATCCTTCTAGGATGTTTTAATGGTGCTTTCTTTACTGCTTAATAGTTGCCTCTTTTTCTTCTTATGTCCTTTTCTTCATAATTTTATCTTTACACACCTGTGTTATACTTTTTAATTCTTCCTTAGTAACCTGAACTTAATGCTGTATTTCGTATTTCTCATTCTCTTGTCTGAGTTCTATAGAGGGTGAATTATTGAATCAAACTGATCTCTTGATAGTCTTCCTATTTTTCCTCTGCAATTAGGCAAATTTAACTATGCTATTACTTTTATTTCTTTAAAGATAACAACAGTATTTAATAGTTTTGCTTTTGCTCACTCTCCCCAAAAATATACCCTTATACTTCTCTGAATTGATTGAAATCTTTACTAATTTTTAGATTTTTTCCTTCCCTAGAAGTATGAAGACTGCTTTTTCAGCTTGTCTTAATCAAATTACCTTCCAGAATGACAATCGTAAAGTTTCTCTTTACTAGTTATAATCATACATAGAAAATTTTTCTTCTCGTTTGTCCTTTTTCCATAAGAAAAAAGTATTGCTAAAACAAGCAATACTTTGCACTCAGTGAGCCTGAGATTCTTTTTAGCCTCTGCAATGAAACATTGTGAGTGCTGATACCTGTGGAGAAAAGCCTTAAATAGAAAGTCAGTTGTGCTGAAAATAAACTGAAAACATTGAGAAAATAAAAAAAAGAATCCCAAATATATTTGTTACCTAAATTTCAAGATTTTGGAGGGATATGACATATAAGAGCTTGAGAGCCCATTATGGAGTTATCAGTAACAAATCTTAGAAAGATTAAATGGAACTTTGTTAGTTTCAATATAGGGAGGTAATATTTTGAAAGTGGAAAACATTTTTAATATATATTTGTTGCCCTAAGAATAAAATTTTTGACAGCTTTTGTTTGTTCACGTATAAGTTTAGCTAAGATTTTAGCTGTCCAGTACAAAACGTGTTTGTCTACTTTTTGAAGATTGTGTAGACTCATCTTAAACAATATGAAAACTGAATTTAAGTGCTTGTCTTGAAATTTAAAAGGATGATTTTATCTTTGCCAATGTACAGACAAATACAGAAACTCAATGGATTCCCAAGAACCACTACATCAACCAGGCATGTACCTGTCAAGTATTTCTGAAAATGCAATGAAGCAAACTGTTAAACTTTAATGTTTTTATTGGTAATAAAACCCACATAAGGTAAGACATTAAAAGATCTATTTATCTTTTGAATTTCTCTGACAATAACCTGCACTGAAGCAGAGTGAGTGGAAACTCATTTCCTCTATCTGGAGGAAGGACGCTTCTCTCCAAACTGAGCCACTGCCATGCACCGTCATTCTTCTTCTCATTTCTGTGACCCATACTACCCTCTCCAATTTGTGGACTTATAAGAACCTGGAGATATTCTTGGTTTAGTCAGTTGTGTCCCTCCTATTTTTCTAACAGTACCTAACAGTATTTTTAAAAAAAATTAGAATTTATTACCTTATCAACATCCTTGCCAGTGCACAGAAATCTGAAAGATCCCATAATGACCTGGGTAGGAACACTTCCATAACATTATGGAGTTAGAAAATCAACAGAGGTTTTAGGAGACTAAAGTTGAAGCAAAGAAAATTAAGGTAACATAAGTTACCTGGACAGATGATTCTGATTTATCTCATAACAACCTTCTACCTTCTCTTGTGTAAAATAGAACAGCTTTTTCCAAACTGAACAGTTTAAAGAAGCATTTTGTCAGAAATATATTTTAAAAAATCCTTTCTTTTTCCTGTACAAGTTGTTCCTTATTTCAGTTTTTCAAAGCACCAGAGAAAATTATTTCAGTAATAAAAAAATAATTAAAATTTAAAGACAAGAAACTAAGACTGAGAGTTCTGAAGTAACTTATCATTATATTAAAAGTTAGGAAACAAACAAGTGTTCAAAGGTTGTCAAAAATGTTATCTCCCTTCCTCTCTACCTTCCTTTATTCATCCCTCTCTCTATTCTTTCTGCTTTTCTTTCCCCTATTCCTTCCTCTCCTCCTCTATCTTTTGGCTATGCTCTCTTTATGTTAAAATCTGTACCTTCCTGTCAGCAAGAATCTACCCTAATTTAAAAGTGATAACACTAATGCAAGTGAACAAATACTCAGCCATCTCATATGGCATAAACATCAGAAGGGAAACGCTCAGAAAATTGCATGTAACATATGAAATGCAAATGTAATATATAATGTCCCATGTGGAAAATGAAAATGCTGAGCTCAGTTCTTGCCCTTTACTTGCCTTTGACTACTGCTGCTGAAAAACTAAATCAAAACCACTTCTCAATCTCATCTCACCTTGACTACTCAGATTATGGTGAAGTACTGAGGCAGCTGTTTTCTGTCAGAGCTAAGAGAAAATGAAGCTTCATAATAAGTTGCTTTATCATGTTCACCTATTCTCTAAATACTTTCACTTGTATTGGCTGGCAAAGAATACAATTCTTTCAGCTTTCCCCTGCTATTAATCCCTCTTGACTCTTATCAACAGCTTCTCCTAAAATTAACCACTCCCATTATGAACTTTCAATACAGATTAGAAGTATTTTGCTTTTCTTATGAAAAAAAAAGGTGGTTTTCCTTCTTTTCCTGCTCTCAGCTGTTGTTTCTTCCCAATTCTCCATCTGCTATTAAAAATGTTCCAAAGTTCTCAGAAAATGGCTTGAGCTTTTTTCTTTGTTTCTGAATAAATTATGGAGATGGTCAGGCAATATACTTTAATACCTTCTGTCAGAATTCCCATTGGACTGCCTCATTTTCTGTTACCTTGCAACTTTATAAAATTTGTATTTTTTGGACTGATTTCTTTTTGATGTCCTTGGTGCCTAGCTCAGATCAAACTTAATTTTGTTCTTCTTTTTTTAGCTTAGCCAGAGCAGTTCAGTAATTTCCAAAAGTAGTGCATGTTTAAAAATTCTGGAGATCTTAGTCCTTAACAGCTTTAATACTCTTTGTTTGGCATAAGGCTTAGAAATAGAGGGATTGGCTGCATTGTCTCAGAAGAGTGCTTTCTGTACTCATCATGAAAATCTGCTTTGCTGTGTCTTCTGAAAAATTGCCAGTGCAGGAATCATTGGTGGTAATTAGGTGCAACCTTTAATGATTCTGTCCTCCTGGATAGAGCCTGACACTCCCATAAAGCCACATCATCAATGGCACGGTCTTTCCATTGCAGAGTCACAGTGGAAAGACCATGTCCAACACCAGCCACAGCCAGGGAGTGGGAAGTGAGCCAGGCATATTTGTGACTGTCCTTCATGATTCAGAGTAAAGAATCCTCCTGAAGGAGAGCATTGTCAAAATGGGATATTAAAGGCAGAAATCCAGAATACAGGGAAAGAAAGAACTGGATTTAGCAAGCTGACTAAGACTGTAGCTCCAGAAAATGAGATAAACTCTGGACAAGAGTTCTGATCTTGCCAGCAAACCATGGGCATTTTCAATGAACAAAAACAAGGACGTAAGACAGTCTGTTAAAGCATACAGGGTAATGGCTCACTGGAGCATCTGACACAGACTCCTTTCCTCAGGAATCTCATCATCCCTGGGTATCTTATAGAGATTCCAGAGGCTTACCTCAGAGTTATGGATTGAATTTGGCATTAAAATGTTCAAATATTAGTTTTTGGAATGATCTTTTTCCAGTCTTCCTACCAGAGCAACTATTTTCTTTTTTCCTGTGTTCATATGTCCTACATCAGGGTAACCATCTGACTAGTTCAAAGGTCTGGATCTATCAAATCTGGATTTAGCACTAAGTCAGAACTGAGTGCTTATTTTGGGGATGATTGGTTAAAGTTCACCCTGTTTGGTATGGTAGAAAGGAAAGCCAGAGTTAATCTAAAGTGATAAATCTCTACATAATTTTTATACAAACTCTTTGTAAATGTTTTTGTGCTGTGTCCCTGTTTGATCAGAATTCATCATCTGAGTAAAAATAATTACAGCATGCTCATAAAGCTTCATTGGTTTTCAAGTCCACACATTATTGACCAGATTTAAACAGAAGCTTGTAATTAAGTGTCCCCTTCTGAAGATGTGCCTCTCAGTGGACTTAGCACTTATGAGCAGGATTTGCAGTACATGTTGGATCAAAGAGAAACATGCTTATATCAACCAGTTGGAACTGATAAAAAAAAATAAATGCCTAAAATACAGTTTTCGTCTTGATGTCAGTATCTGGCCCATGTACAAGTGAAAGGCACACCTCTAACTCCCAGCTCTCTGCCCTAATGGCAACTGGCTATCTGTGACTTTTTAAAATCTTCTTAAGAGATGCAGTAGCCCTAATGAAAACTCCTATGAGGTGGAGCAAGTCCCAAGCCTGTCAGTTGACCTGCCTAATTTTGTTGCTAGGATAAGCTCAATTCCCTCCTTGGACTTAGGCTTAAATTTCTAACATAATATTTTGGATGTTTCAGGACAGGCCTTTTAGAATAAATAGAGTTAATATTTTTAAAATTACAAACGTAATTTTCCTTCACTTGTAGATAGCTGGCTGGAGTGTCATTAAGCCTAAAAAACTGCAAACAAAACAAAAACTAATTTGGACTCAGAACAATGTAGAAAGTTTCCCCTAAAAGGGGTGATTCAAACTATTATGCAGGTGTGAAAATTAGAGGTTATATCTGAAACTGTTTTTCATCCTTAACTATTGTGTTTGTTACCATGGAACAAGTGTGTTAAGCAAATGTATTCTAATTTGGTACATCTTATTGAACTATTAGGTAGTACAATTAATCCCTGCAGTTTTAATGTGGAGAATTTAAAGAAGGTCCTTATATTTTCATATTCTTCTCATTCTTTGTTTTATCTTTTTTTTTTTCACACAGCACTTTTTCCTGTTCCTGTCTAGTACAACATAGCAGAAACATTTGATAAGACATTAATAAATTGTTTACTTTTGAGGAAAGAATGTCAATCTCTAATTGAACCTCCGTTCACATAATGAATCCAATGGGTGAAAATTTTTGTTCTCTTATCTTGTAATCTTATAAAAACCTGAACTCTTTAAAAACAAACCACCAATAAACATTCATCTAAGTATCAAAAATTATTTCTAGCAATGCCATAAGTGATAACAGTATTTTAACAAAACCACAATTGAGTCTGATTAGTAATTTTCTACTGTTTATGAGTTCTTACACATTTCCAGGTGATCGGTATTTCAAGGTATTTTTAAATCCCTGCTGTGTCTATAGCCAGCCAAATTATTTTGTTTTTCTTTAAAGTGATGTCACTAGAAATACCGAATTATTTTTACAAATAGAACTATGTCTATCCCATCTGCAGTTCATCCTTCTTTGGTACCTTAAGGCTTTGTTAAGAATGTCATTGTTTAGTAGCACAGTTCTAAACACTGCCTTTTGAGACCTAGAAAGTTATAGTTATTACCCTGCCAGGGAGAGCTTCCCCATACCAATGTGACAGAGACTGTAGCCTGAACAACTTGTTTCTGCAGTGTTGTTGCTATGGGAACAGCTGCAAAATGCTTACTGCTGTACTGTGACACAACTGAGCATACTATGGCCTCTTTAATTGCATTCTTTAGGAGTCACCACAAACGAAAAGAGAGTATCAGTCTGGGTGGACTCTTGCTTATTTTCAAATGACACTTTTGAGTTCATATTGTAGCATATTCTTTCACCTATTTTAACTACTTCTTTCTCCTACAGTTCCCCAACCGAAAGAAAAAAAATTAGTCTCCTAAAGATATCAAAAAAATAACTGCATTTAAAAGATGGAAAGATTTTAAAATGTGCTTAGTGGCTTTCTGAGCCAGCAGGTCATATTTAGTAAATCTTGAAAGTTCCATGCTAGTAACAGTGGAAACTTCTTGAATTAGAAGGTGCCAGTTTCTCCTACATCACTGACTGATATATTTCATTATCTGGGATAAACTGACAATAAATCTAGGTATAAATATTTCTTAAAATGTTAATTCTACCTCCTTTATTTGTAGTCCATACCATGAACAAGCTGCTTTCCTTTTGCTTATTCTCTCTTTCTAATATTGACTCTCCCTTCTATTTTATATACTACCTTATGAGTTACTGAGCTTTTGTCTTGAAAAAAAACTTCAGTTGTTTCAGAGAAGAAAAAAAATCCCAGCAATCCCCTTCTCCTTGCCCCTCCAAAAAGCCCCAAACCCCACCAAACACAAAGTTTGATAAAAGGAGACACGGTTTGTGAAAAGACAGAAAAATTATGGGAATTTGTAAGGCTTCACTAAGTCTAAATTCTTGTTATGCTTTAAATAATGCTAATTTCTCACTGCCTCACTGTCCTTAATCTGTTAGTTTTGTAACCTAGCTTGTCCCACAGTGCACTAATGTAGAAAGGAATTCAGAAATTCAGGAAGGAAGTCAGGAAGGAAGGAAAAAGAGGAATATCAGACTGAGTCCTTGCTGCCTCTCAGGGAGGGAAAACCACTAGAATAGTGATACTGTGCTATGCTGTACTACGTACAATTTCAGAACAAAAAAAACCTTGCATTTTTAGCAAATTCATCATCAAGTTTCTTGAGTTCAAAGGAAATTCAAATCCCATTTGAAACAAAATTAAGTCTGATTTGGAAGTAACCTCAAGATATATAAAGATTTTTTATACTTGGTAAATAAGGAATACATTATTTTCCAGAGCTCAGGTGAAACAAAACCTCTACCTGTGGTAATCTGCAGCTCTTAAGTAGGCTAGAAAATATAAAGAGAAGGGGTATCTTTCCACAACTGGTCTCTCTACCACTGCCCTCATATTCCCCTGTGGGAAGAAAAAAGTTTAAAAAAGCCCAGCTGTGGGTTAAAAATGCTTTAATATTTGAGAAACAAAAAAAGTAAAATATAATAATAGTTGTAATAATTATAATAGTAATGTGGAAAAAAAATTAAAATGGCAAGAAATAAACCCCAAGAAAGACAAGTGATGCACAAGACAGTTGCTCACCATCTACTGTCTGATGCCTGGCCCATCCCCGAGCAGTGATTGGCCTCACCCAGCCAAGTCTCCCTAGTTTATATACTAGGATCTTCTATTGCATGCAATATCCCTTTGGCTGTTTCATGTCAGTTGTCCTGGCCAGGCTGTCTTCCAGCTTCTTTTGTGGCTCCTCACTGGCAGAGCATGAGACACTGAAAAGGCCCTAACTCAGGGTAAGTGCTGCTCAGCAATAGCCAGATCAGTGTGTTACCAACATTAACCTCATCCTAAATTAAAAAAAAACCAGCATTGTATCATCTATTAGGAAGAAAATGAAATCTATCCCAGACAAAACCAGGGCACATGTAAAACTATTCCAACCTGAAGGTCTCTCCCAGCTTTTGCACACCAAAGCATTAGGACATTAGGACACTATGCCTGGTGTACACACACTAGATGGCTTGTCATGGGCACAGCACTTAACCTCGAGCCTAACACCTGGAAACACTCTTTATTACTTCAACCATTCCCATCTCATCCATAGTACTGCTATGCTACCACAAATACCACCAAATAACAATACTTGAAAGAGACCTGGCTTATTATTACCCCTTGATTTCCATATTTATACGTTATGCACAAGTTGCATTAGCAGTAG
Source organism: Orthonyx spaldingii (assembly GCA_013397795.1). Taxonomy (NCBI): domain Eukaryota; kingdom Metazoa; phylum Chordata; class Aves; order Passeriformes; family Orthonychidae; genus Orthonyx; species Orthonyx spaldingii. The sequence goes on from VZTJ01000801.1 coordinate 579,491, forward strand.
AGACAAGACCCTCTGCAATCTTCTTGTTCTCTGCAAAGAAAAGAAAGAATATATCCAAAGGATTAGTCATTCATCATCTCCTGTGGTCTAGTTAAAAGCAATAAAGAAGTACAGTATCATTGGGATCTCTGAATCCTGCTGAATAGAGATAGCAAAATAAAATACATTTGTTCTGTCAGCTAAGGACAAGTTTTCAGCTTTGAAACCCTATGTTGAACCAGATCATTCATTCATCAGAAATACTAAAAAGTGCAGACAACAAGAGAATTTTTTGGGGTAGAAGATCAAGGAATAACAGAAATAAGCCCTATACTGATCATAAAGAAATAGCTGAATTGTGAATTAGATTGTCATGTGATGGAGTTCAGAAACAAGCCAGGAGCAGGAGATTTACAGGGCTGTCAAAAGATGGAAATAGCTGAGAAACAAAGACAGCTGTGGTATGGTCCAAGCACCATGCACTTTTTATGTCCAAATGATGATTGATCTTGTTCAAAATATTATTACTACTACCTCCATTGCTGACATCACTGTTATTGACTATTATCAGTTTCCAATGCTTGTGTGCTTCTGTGTCCCTGAAAACTAGCTGAGGCCTGGATTCTTCTTTTCAGGAGCAGTCAGCTGGAGTGACACCCCAGAGTCAGTGGACAGAAGGCAGGTATAAGCTACGAACACAGGGACTGGTTGCCTACAGGCAAGGAAGCAGTAGCTGCTGTTCCAAGGCACTGGACCAAAACCTGTGCTGTGATTTGCCAGCTTTATTCCAGCCTTATTCGAGTCTCAGCCAGAGTAAACATTCAAAACATTTTTTGTTGTCTCGTAACCTCCATGTCTGCACTACACTCGTGATTGAGTCTCCTCAAAGGCTGACAAAAGGCTGGGTACTGATGACACATCTATCACCTGGACACTTCTCTGCTTATAATTCAATTTTTGAAAAAGCACTGGCTACTTCCATTGGTCAGATCAGTTGAAAATTCTGACCCTAACACTTGGAGCAGAAAGGATATAAACGCAGAATACTACAGAGGGGACAGCAAGATTTTAGCCTCAGATTATCAATGAATACTTAATTCACAACAGCTTTTCAGCAATGATTCAAATGTGTTTCAATAGAATAACTTCAAATTGGTATGCCATCTGTTAGGATGAGAGAAATCAAATGGAATTGGAAGAGAAAATGAAGGAATAGTAATAAATTATTTCTGTATATTTGTTACTTCTGAAAGGTATATGATTGGTTTATTTTCATTAATTTCTTGGTTTTAGGAAAAAAGGAATGATCCTCTTATAAAAAGACGGTTCTCAAAAGACTGGTATGTGACATATGTTTAAAAAATTAATAGGATGGGACTAGCCTGCAAAAGGACACACTAAGATAAGGTACTAAATCTACCTGAAAAACTCCTCTAGGTGCCTGAATCTTCTTTAGGAGACTAGAGAGACCAGCTAGGTGACTGGATCGAAATGTTCCTGCTTGAGTAGAGTAGTTGGACAAGAAAACTTCCAGAGCTCCCTTCCAATCTTGACTGTTCTGTGACGCTGTTACCTAAAATTTAGATTGTAAAGCCTCATATTCAGCAGCCATAATTTTAGAATGCCTTAGCTTTCCCTGAGTAGGCACTGCTTTTAGGTATTACCAACAACAACAGAAATATTTTTTTGCACATTATCTGCCAGGCCAAGTTCAGTAGACATTGATATCACACTTGCTGGCTGACACAAAGTATGTTACTGTCACATGAGGATATGTTGTTTGCTCCAGCTTTATAAGCAAAGAAAGTCACTTCAGATTTTGAGGATGTCCCACATAAAAATTCATCCCATCCTTGTTGCCCATACCCATGCCATTGTTAACACTAGGTTTGTTTCGGTTTTGCAGCCTGGTGAAGCAAAAGCAATACTGTAGTTCCTTCTGACTTAGCTATTTCACTCATTCAAAAATGATTATATGTTCAGTATTCAATATTTAAGCATGACTTCACAGGCTAGTGGATAGGGAAAGAATCTTTGATTATATGCTCTACCGAATACTTAACATAGAGTAGTGATTGTTTACTGACACCTAGTCTCTTTGTTTAAAGTAGTAGACTATATACTGCAAGGAAGTTGTTTATGTTTGTTAGTCCAACAAAAATGTATTCATTTTATGGAGGAAAAAATTTCAACAGGAAGTAGTAAGGGAAACCTATTTCCTTATAAGCTATTTTTGTACTGTGTGGAAGTTTTGAGGGAACAGATGAGAAAAAGAGTGTCAGAAAACCAAACTCTCTTCTACTAGCCATGTTCTTTCAGAGATGTTAGAATAAGCACCTGATGTCAGGAAGCAGTGTACAGAAAAAGTATCTTGCAACTGGGACTTAAATATCTGGGTTCAAGCCCTATTTTCGCTGTGTCTTATTAGGTAGCTCAATGTCTCCTTTTGCTACCTGCTGTCTTTAATGGATCTTATCTTTAGAAATGAACTCCTATTCCTGTTATTGACCTTAATTCTTGGCACCTAATTTTCTCCAGTCATTTATGAGAAATCTAAGCAGGGAAATGGGGGAATTCCACTAGGCAGCAAAATGCTTTAAAGACAAAGTAAAATGCTAGACATTGCAGTGCTTAAATCTTTTTATGGATCTAACCTCAAGTTAATATTACTCCCACGAAAGAGTATAATTTACAGTAAAATATGAAAATGTGAGATAAGGAAGATATTTTATTACTTTTTCCTTCTACAATTGTAAAATACAAGGCTAAAAATATCTTGTTCTGTCTCTGGATCTATGACAAATAAAGGAAAAAAGCTTCAGAATTTTCCCCTCATCAGGTATTTTTATCTCCCTGGAATAAAGTCCTTAAGTGTTCACTTGCTTGCTTCAGATTATCCCTGTTGGTACTATCTGCAGCCATGTATGTCACAGTTCTTGTGGTTATCTAGGATTACCATCAAGATCCTACAGAGGATGTACTGAAAAATAGGGGTATTTTATTAAAACCATTACATTCTGCAATGACTCAACTATAAAACAAATTTCAGATCTGCAGTCAGCTCTTGTCAGTTAACATATTTTAAATACACATGAATTGGAGCAGGTATCCCTGATTATATCAACTAATTGGAATCAGGTCTACATCTATGAATGGTAGGATAGAGCATACCATATGCTTTTCTTCTTAAAAATAATTTGGAGCATCATTTGTTATCTCCTTTCTATCTTGATATGGGGTAATAGTACTTCTACATACTTAAGTGGATCTTTTGCTGCTTTTTTAAAGGATGTATTCATTTTTTCAAAACAAAGATTTCAGTTTGCGCATATGCTTCTCTGTTTATATAGGCAGGTGTGTCTGATAGGTGAGCCTAGCTGCAGAACTAACTTTTGCTCTAAAACTAAGAGACAAAATACTCACTTCAATTGTTTAAGGCATTCAAACACCAGTGGACATAATTAAAAACAGACATTCTTTATACTAAAAATTTTGGAAGCCATAACAAAGAAAATTAGTGTATTGTCACCAGCCATTATTGATTACTTTTATTTTAGTAAAATAAATGCTTAGTTATACTGATTCTTCAAATAAAATGGACAGTCAATACAGATATAAAACAGGATAATGACATTTATCCAGGTTGCTTTTCTATTTTCTTTATTTCTTCCTACTTCCTTCTTTTTCTTTCCTGTTACAACTGAAGTTATTCTGCTATAAAATACAGAACATAATAATTCCTTTTATACAGAAGCTTTGCTTCTTTCCTTGCTAACAGCTTACATCATTTGACATCTGGGTTTTATTTTGTATTTAAAATAATTAGGTACATATTAATTTATATAGCCATTTCAATGGAGAAATCCAAGGTAAATATTTTGATTTGTATATTGCATGCTCATGTTTTTTAAATATCCATGTATCTTTTTATTCTCCATGCATTGAATCTAAAATCCATGACAATTTTCAGTGTTAAACTCCATCCTTAGAATCTGCTTGCTCTGAGATCTAAGATTAGGCTGTGACTATTAAGTGATCAATTGCCAGTTCTGTTGTTAGTGCATAAATAATCTGCACAACTACATACTTACAAAACACGTAAAACTCTTCACTGTGCTTACCTTGTATATATGTCTCAGTTCTCCGCCCCAACTGCAGAAAAAGGAAAGAGTGTGCTAGACACTCAGGAATAAGACGTTCTTGAAAAGGTGTTCTTTTTTCTGAACTGTAATAGATATAACTTGAATTTCATTTTACTGCTAAGCATGCTCTGTGTTATCACAGGGTCTGTACCAGTGTCATGTTTTCTGTATGTGCTACCTGTGCATTGATCATTGCTCAAATCTTTCAATTTGGCTTTTTTTTTTTTTAAGGAAAATGTTTCATTTAAGGCAAAAAATATGTCCTTAAAACTAAGTAATGGCTAATCCACTGTAAACCCCTCTTTTATTTCCAGTGCGAAAACACAAAAAGCAAATCTGAAAGGCATATTGACATTGTCCAGCTGTTAGAACAGAAGATGAGGAAGGAATGGAAGTAGGATTTTCCTTGTGCCATCCTGCTAGGAGCCTGCTGTGGCTGAGGATGGCACTGGGACGGTTCCCCTGCACTGGAGCTGCTGCCAAACACCAAGGGAACAGTTAATAGAAGGGGCAATCAACGACTCTGGGCTTACAGGTGTCTCAAGACTGACTGGTAATATAGACTTACTTTTGGAATGTGGTTTTCAGCAGGAGGTTGGAAGTCAATCAAGTGAAGAAAAGCCCCAGCAGAGTATATATCTCTTTTACATTCCAAAAAAATAATGGGGGATTGAGATCTGGGTGATATTGTTGTTTGAAGATACCCTGCCCCAGGTGAAAAATCCATAAATCTGTGCTTCCAAAGCTCACCAATTTAAATACATGATGTGGTAGTTATGAGAGCAAGCAGTATGATAGATAAAGTAGTCTCAATTACAATGTAAATGTGTGGGTATCTTCTAGCTAAGCTTCAGTTACCTAGAGTGTTTTCATCTGAATTAGCTATCCTAGGCTTCCTTTATATTCAGAAGAGAGGAATTTCTGCTTCTAAGGTGTTATTCACCTCACTCTAAAGGTGTCCTAAATTAGGGTCACAGAAACATTTATATATATGTACTGATTCACTCAAATGTAAAAATATATGTGGTGACTGTGGTGTTCAGTGAGATAGACTGGACTGTAGGTTTTTGATGAGCTGAACATATACTCCAGCGTTAATTTAATATGTACTTTATTAGAACTCTAGTTTGAAAAGAAAGAATACTTATCTACATATTTAGATTAGTGGCAATGCTTATCCACATATTTAGATTAGTGGCAAAAGCCTGTTTGAGTGTCTAAGTCATACTTCAGTATGCCAATCATGGAAACATAAGTTAATCCCTCCTATTTATCCACTACAGCTTTGATTCCTTCTGCCTTAGCTTCACATGGTCACTGCAGAAACTCACTCACTCCAGTGCTCAGTTGCCATCATGTGTCTTCCCTGGAAATATCCTGGCTGTGTGCTGCATGTGGATGTTTCACTTCTTGTCTCACATTCCCTTCCTACTTCTTCTGTGACTCTTGATCTCTACCTCTTTGGGGGTTTTTTTATGAATTGACAGCTCGTTTTGATCGCAGGCAAATCAAACACTTGTGAATTCCTCTCATTTTTAATCTTTACAAGTTACACAACCTAGCAAAATGTTTCTAGTGCATGAAATTCGAGTAGTGAAAGTGAATATATGTACCCCACAGGGAATCACAAAAAGAGTGGAGGTGACAGCATGCATCGGCAATGGATTATATGAGTTTTATGTAAAGTGTGATTCAGCTGCCCTTAACATATTGCTATAAATTGATGGAAGAGTGGGGAGAAATTGGCTGATAATTTTTCTGTAACATCTTCAGCACCATCAGCTGCTCTTAAAAACAATAAAAAAGGAAAATAATACCCCAATAAAATAATTTCTGATTTTAACATGTTCTTTTTGTTGCAAAATATATGATCCTGAACATAGAATTTTCTTGTCAGCTTTCAGCCCAGAGCAAAGTTTTATTGATGAATTCTAAGCCGCTGAAAATAGGGAATTATAATGGAAATCCTGACAAGAACCTTAGCTATTGTGGTGCAAATGACAATAGCATAAAAGTAGCCTACAACATATTGTTATGTTAATAAATACACACAAGATAAAATATGGCATTTTAATATTGTAAACTCATATAAACAATCTTTTAATAATATTACAATACAGTTCCCTGAAACACAGCAATGCATATACAAATCTGAAGCAAAATGCTATTAGAATATCCCAGCTAACCAGAAGAGAAATAAAATGCATACCAGTGTAAATTCACACAGCAGTTCCCTCTTTTACCTTTTGATCTTGTTGCTATTAAAATGTTGCTGAGTGTCTGTTTTTTTTAACTTTCATAAATGCTCTGGATGCTAAAATAATTTAAAATGTTTTCAGGAATAGTTACCTGATATCTAATTACAGCTAAACAGAAAATAAAATTAATGTAGTCTTGTGTATATTGTTGCTAAAAAGTCAAATATAAAATAATTACTTCAGTAGCATTTTATAATTTTGGTCTAAAAAAATCAAGAAGATATTGTGGAGGTCTCCATGCAACAGGTGAAAACTCAGATAGTAATTAACATCTGTAACCCAAAATACTATCTTAATACTGTGTTGTGAAGTAGAGAAATAAAATAAAGTTGTAAAATAGTTTCTTTCTAGATGTCTCTGGACCTCCACAAAATGTTTTACGACTCTTCAGAATGAAAGCAAACCTGTTGTTTTAATCTGACCATTTAGTATAAGGAGAAGTCCTTTTGGCAACAAAAATTCAGGACTTTCCTATCTCAAGGGAATGCCTTTTTTCTCTATTTCAGCTTTATCTTCCTAAAAAATCTCGTCAATTTAGAAAATGTTGTTACTTGACACTTATCTCATTGGATAGATTAGGTTTAACAGTGATGAGGCACATTGGGTATATTTAAAGCTTCTAAAAGCATATATTTCTAAATCTTTTTAAATTAAAGTAAGTTAAGGTATTTGGAGAGTTGTCTATAAAAACTGTTGAGGGAGTACTTTTTGCTGTACTGAGTGTACATTCTGTACATAGTGTGAGTTTCCAGTGTATGGCATGACACACCATATCAATGAATATTCAAAACAAATAGTATTGTTACATTTCAGTTCAGTCAATGAAAATGTAGACTATGACCTCATTTCAAATCTGCCAGCAGTCAAAAGTTCTGCAGTCTGAGCTATCTTTATAACCTTTTGCAGTCTTGTCACCCTCAGGAAAGAATTGAGATTCTGAATCAAAGAAATGTAAAAAGGCTGTGTCCTCGCTAGATCATGAGAAGAGACAAATTGGAAGACTGATCTTGGAAAAATAGGGGTTCCACTTCCTGCATTTCACCTTTTCTGAAGACAATATAAAAGGACCTATATCTTAGTAGCTGAACTGTGAGTTTTAACTATTCTATGAACAAATTCCAATTCACTCGTATCTTGCTCTTGTTCAACTGCCAGACATAGATCATGCAGTCTCTTTCTCTCCCTTCACTGTTTTAATGTTATGGGCTGTCCAACCTTCCTAAAACAGAAAATCAAAATAGAAGGCAATAAAGAAAATGTACTAATCCCAAAGCTGGGCTGCTTGACATCTGCCTGGGAAATCCTGTTCAGATATATTAGTATATGGTCTATGAAACAAGGGAACATGATGCAGCTCTAAAACAAAGACTTGTATTGATACATTTATTCTGAAGTGATACTTTAAAAATTATACAAGCAAAATATTTATATCATATGTTAACAGAAGAAAATTAATACCTAGATAAGATTAAGAGTATGAATAATTAGATAATAATTAATAAACCGAGATACTGTTTTGCAATATCCTGCTGTGTTTCCTAGCCACATTTTCCTATTGTGTACATTGTCTGAAAATGGTACCAGATTTTTCCCCAAATACCTCCAAAGAGAACCATTATATCACCATTTTCTCCATCCAAATAATCTTTCTAGAACTTTAGGTATATGTCAGTTCAGGCAAATATTTCTATGTATGTGGCAATTAGCATAATTTTGGGCTAGTGGACTGTAGTGTGGACATACAAACTTGCATTAATTTCACAGGAAAAGAGAGTCACTCAGTCACAGCAATTAAATATAATCAACAAGGGAGAGCCCTGAAGGCTCTGAGAACCACAGAGTGTGAGGGCCAGAGCTGGTGACATGCAGTTGACAGTCAGAAGAAACTGTGTCATCTGTCCTGTGGGGCAGAGAAATAGTGAGATTTCAAAATGCTATTTATGTGTGATCAAAATATTTTGGTTTCCAAGCTTAGTTTATTTTCTTCACTCTCATGTGGTCTTGCATAATGGAAGGGAGTCAGCATGGTTTGACACATGCTTACTTGTTTAGTTATATCATTGGTGGTTTTGCTTTTTTCCCCCCAGCATATTTTTATGGAGATGATTTTCTTCATGCTGAATTTTCTTTTTAATAGTGTAAATATTTCAGTGCTATCTTTGGCAAGCAAGCAGATGTTTTCGCTGTCATGACGGAATGTGCCTAGAGGGTAACTGTCTTCTCTGCTTCTCCTTAGGCCTTTAAGGGCTAGACTGACATTGTACCTAAGTAGTGAACAGATAAGTAATTTCAGCATTTCTGGAAAGTATAATAGTAATACTTGAAGGCATGTTTTAATCCACTCACCTGCAATACTGGAAATAGAGGGAAACAGTATAAACATACCAGATCTCAAAAACCTCAAAGTTGCAGAATTAAAAGTTGTATCTTTGGCAAAGTAATGAAACAGTTTGTGAATTTGGGGGATTTGAAGAAGTTAGAGTGAAATTTTACCACATTTTCCTACATGAATATGAGTTTTTATTGTTCTGTGTAGCATGAATGTATTATTTGGGCACCTGGGAACAGACCATGAAGCTTTTCTCTTTCAGGCCCTGTGGAGTGGCCAGAAGAGAAAGGTCAGCAGTTAATGAAACTTTGCTTAACAGCATGGGCAAACCCATTGACTTAATTTTCTGACAGTTCTCATGTGAATTTCTGAAAACTACATACCTGTATTAACTACCTGTCTTGCACAAGCAACAGTCTCACTGGATGTTTCTACAGAAATATAAAGACAAAATATTTGGAAATCTTTCTCCATATCACACATAAGATACACCATTGCTTCAGGGGGAACTGCTATTCTGCTTCTGTCTTTCTATGCCTAGCAACAATAAATAAGAATTTCACTACTTTATCCAGCAAAGTTAAGCTTTCCATAAGCATTAAATTCACTTGAAAGGGCTGTTCTTTTGTGGAAACACAAAGGATGATATTTATTATAGCATTTTAAATCTTTATTCAAACATGCTAATTTTAAGCCTTTCACAAATACTGTAGTCTGTATTGAAAATTGTTCAAAAAGAATTTGCTGTCTCTCTATTGCTTCTGCTATTCATAAAATGCATTTGAAAGGAAATAACCCCTAAGAATTTAAGCCCATAGAAAAAATAACTATTTGAACCAGATCTCAAGAAAAGTATATGGTTGCTATATTCAATTTTCTTGCATGCACAACTCTTTGCTTCATAAATCATACCAAATTTTCTTTATTATTTATAAAAATACTGTGTATGTGGATATTCTACTTTTTTTAAAGCATAGTTCCTGCCTTATTAAAGTAGCTGTCAGTACATGGCACAAACATTTTTAGAAAAGCTAATATTTTAAAATAAAGGTTCTACACAAATGCCTATAATCAGCTAGTCAATAAATATGCATCTTACATTTCCACGCTATTGCTGTAAGAAAGAGAAATAAAGGACAGAGCTAAGCACAATCAATAGCTAATTTCACTAAGAAGAACAGGCAGTAGCCTGGTATTTGTATGTCTACATGGTGTGCTCACTTTGGATGACTCACCACGCTGGAAGCTATCATATAACAATTGGCTGAACAGAATAAGTTAGTAAAAAGAGAAATGTGGAAGGATTTAATTCATTTTGAAACTCAGAGTACATGTTGAAAAGTATAAATTTCACAACTTAAAGAGACAGAAAAAAATGGGCTCTCAATAAAAAGTTTAAAAAATGTCTGGTACAAAGGCAAATACAAGATATGAATAAAAGAAGAAGCTGAGGGCATCTTTTTTTCAGGAGGTTATGATCCAATAAATTTATATAATTAATCATTCATAGATTCAATTATCAACAATCCTAACAGTAGTACAAATATAATTTCCTAAATATAAATATTATTTTAATATAATTCTTGAGGTCTTTTAATTAGATCTTCATAAAGCAACACTGTTATGTTATGGTACTATAACTTCAAACCCCTTTTAGTGTCCTGAAGATCTTAGGAGAGCGTTCAAGTAGATGTCCTCAATTTATTAAAACAAAATACTTTATTTCACTACATTCTTGAGTTATATATATTTACAAAGTAAAGATAACTGCATTAGAGGCATACAGCTGAACAACAGAAATTCATCAGCGTTCCAAACGTAGTGATCGATTCTCTCCCCAACTCAGTTACAATGAATATAAATTGAGAAAAACACAGAGAAGTAGGCCAGCAGGAGGTCTCGAATGCAGGTGAAATTAAAAATAAATACTGTGGTTTGAAAAAAGTCTATTTTCTCATTCTTGCTCTGGAATAGATTGGAAATACTGATAGCAATTGCAGTTTTCAATCAAAAATCTGCTCACAGCTTTTTTTGATCCTAAAGTGTATTCTTTCAAGGCTAAAAACACGTTGAAAAGTTGTATTCCAGCTAAAATTAAGCCAGCTGATTTGTTTGTTTATCATGTGTCTGAGTCACAACATTATCCACTCTGATGTAGGTAATTTAAAAAAAAAAAAAAAAAAGAAATAGATTTTCTTATCCAGGAGGCTATTCAGAAAGACAAACTCACAAATAGAACCCAAGTTATGGACAAGTTCTAAAGGAAAAGAGCTAATGAAGAGCTAATATTTCTAGGAAACTAAGATAAGAAAAGAGGCAGTTTCAGAGTTCTTGCCTGCCCCACACACATGACATACTGAGCCAGGAGTAAAGAGCATGTAAAGCAGCTTGATGTACTAAATAGAGCTCAAGTCACAGAGATGAGCACACATTCAGATATCCTGCAGACACAGGCCACTTCTTTACCAGCAAATTGAACATGCCTCAGAGCTCTGAAGGCACTGAGATAATTCACAGAATGGCTGGCATCTATCCTAAAACACTGCCAAGACTGGGTAGCTGTGGTGACGCATTTGTGACAGTAGCTGAAGGCAAACTGCCCATTGTGTATTCTCACGAGCTGCTCTGACTGACAGACCATGTGAGGGAATTGTTGGGGGACATAAATAATTACAACAGGCTGAAAATTTTTCAGGGAGTGTGTCGAGATTTGCCTAGCAAGGAAAATCACATTCCCTGTGCCCTGAAGCATTCCACACTAGAACTGAGTAGTATAGATGCATCCAGGCAGACTGACATAGACAGTGTACAGAGACACAGGTGGTTGAAGTCTTTAAGACCTGAGCTGGAAGTTATGAACTTCTAAAAGTGATTCTTAGCTCTAAGTTAGAGTTGGCTGTCATTACACAAAATATTTAATGACAGTCAAGCTTAAAATTTTTTAGTTTGAGGGCAACTGAGCACTGTCACTACTGGAGACTGCGGTGTCTCCATCCTTGGAGATATCAAAAACCTGCCTGGATATGATCCTGGAAAAATGACTCTAGGTATCCCTGCTTAAACAGAGAGATGAACCTTCAAATGACCTCCAGATACCTCTCTCAGACTCAGCCATTTTGTGATTCTGGAAAATGTTCCCACTCTCCTGTTCCACCAGTCTACCCTTCATGAAGTGTCAGCTCAACTGCTTATGAGGTTTTGCTCTCAACTCAAACTAGTTGAGGGAAATGACTGGGGTTAAAAACAATCCTGCAACACAAACAAACAAGGGGTGGAGATGCAGAAGTGCCAAAGCTTCTTCATGAAGAAACTATGCCCTTTCTGAGATTCCATTTCATGCAAGAGAAAGATACTATAATACTCTCTTCTTTGTACTCTCACCTGGCCTAGTTTGAAACAGAATTGGAGCCGTTGCACTTGCTCAACCATGTACAGCTGCTGACAGGCACTTGAAGAAGTTGAGTGGTCTGAACAATTTTGTTACTGCCTCATTTGAAGCACAGTGCCTCGCTGTAGAAATGCAGATATCTGAAACAGATGTTGGCACATTAAAAGTAAATGTAAACTGATTTCAGGAACATCCCTGTTTGAGAAGGAGGACAGATAGTGATGGCCAGATGGAAATGATGAATAATAGTTGTCTTTCAGTTTTGGAATCAGAGTCCAGAATTTGGCCTTCTCTGCATACACTGAGCAGGATTCAGTGTTTTAAAAGGTCACGAGAAGTGTCTAATTTTGTACAGACATGAAGGAAACAGAAAGGAAAACATAAAGGAAACACAAAAGAAAAGAGAACAATGTTCTTGGTCTTCTGCAGCTGAAGGAAATTTAATCTGTTCCTTTTTGTCTTCCGGGAATGTCTGACTGTACCCAGGACCATTTTCTTCTGGCAAACCCAGCTTGCATTCATATTTTGGAGTTTTGTATATAGGCCAAATCAATAGTTAATTGTACTATCTGTGCAAATACAAATGAATAGACAGCAACTCACTTCTAGCTAGGAAACTGGAACAGAAAACAAAAGAGAGAAAGAGACTAATGGCTTTATGTTTTCACTAATTCTATACTTGATAAATAACCTTTCTCACTGAGTAGATAATTGTAATCTTATAAGCATCTCCTGCTTCAAATGACAATTTGAAGGCAAGAAATGAAGAAAATTAACAAGAAGACAAATGTTTCTGTCACAAGAATATGTGTAAAAGAAAAATATAATGACATAAGCTTATGAATCACTAAATTTATTCTTATTTTAATGCTAGCTCAGAAGTGGAATTTGGGTGAAAAATGTATGGAGAATGGAATAGCTTTGCAATTCCATTTGTGTAAGAAAACACTCATGAATAATATTTATTATTTTTTCAAGTGGAAATGGTTGCCTGCATGAATTGAAAGAGTGTTATTGAAGTCAATAGATAATTTTTCTACATAGTGAAGACATAGATAGGCCAATAATGGTCAAAGAAAGACCATGTAAGAAAAAAATATTTTTTATTCCATAAATCTCCATTAACATTTTTTATTGTTCTAATTTCTAATTTGTTAATATCTATTTCCTCATTTGTTTTACTTCTTTGCCTTTTTCATCTTCACCAAGTAATTTTTGTTCATGATTCAATTTTATGGAGTAACCTTGAATTGACAGTCATTTTCAATGGACTGAAAATGTACTTGCAGATTCATTGAATTACATTAGATTCTCTCAACAGCTGAAGTGTTTTTGACAAACTAAATAAGGCACACTAAGTGTATGGATTTTTATCCTTTTTGTCATAACTGCTTTTCCATGTCATTTCACAAAATATCTCTAAAGTTATGTATCTATTTTCTAATTTTAAAAGTTATGAAGTGATAAATAAAATCCCTATTTGTATAAAGGCAGCTTCAGACATGTGCCAATGAGAAGGTTCTCAGAGACTCAAACTAAATCATAGATCACATGTATATCAACTGATGTAAATCAAGTGCTATTAGACACTTTTAAAATCAAGAGCCAAGGTACTACAACATGAATAGGCATGCTCTGGGACCTGCTTTTGCATCTTTAGATGAGATTCAAAAGAGAATATCTAATTAAGTGCAGAATGTGACACCTTTAAATTCTACCATCTTTCTGTAGGGTATATTCAAGTTCATATTTGTTTATTTCTATATATATGTATACATTGTCTGTGAATATTTGGGTGGGGGGTGAGTCAGAAGAGTAGATGCAGAAGTTAATTGCTGGGGAGGATGTGTGTGCACCCACACAAGCCACTCAGAGTGAGAATGAGTACCAATCTATCACTGCACGGGTCTGAACCAGATTCTACCCCCTCCACACTTTTGTGCTCCTGACAGTCACACAACCCTGACTCAATACTCCTACCTCTCGTTCAACCCTCATGAAGGGCAAAGAAGATGGTCAATAGCTATTCTTCTCTTCTCCCTTCTTCATCATGCTCACATGCAAAATCTGACAAAATTAATTAATTGTACAAGATGCAAAGGACATACATATATTTATAATTTTCATCCATGTGTGCAGTAGGCTTCATAACTAAACCAAAGGAAAAATAGTATTTTTAGAAATGTGAGCTGCACTAAAATGAATGTTTATTTGAATATTGAAGAGCAAAGCTTTATTTTATCAGAGGTTCAAGCTGAAAACTCTTTCACAACTGGAGAAAATGCAGGAAGCCATTCCAAACTATGAAAGCAAACTTCACATTCCTTTCTGGTAGTGAATCATATTTTGAGCCCCAACATATATGTAAAAAGCACATTTAGACAGACTATCACAGGTGTCTATGTCTGTATAGAGTCTTCCAGGAAAAGCTGTATCCTGCAAAAAAACTTTGAAGTCAGTCCCTCTTTGAGTAGGATTTTGACTAGATGACCTTCAGAAATACGTTCCATCTTAAATTACTATATGATGCTATGAGTCACATACTCTCATTGACTTCAGCAGACACTAGGTTGGACAGGTGTTTCTTGCAAAACATGACATTTATTCAAAATTGTGAGTTTTAGGTCTGTTAAAATTTATGGTTCTTGACAAAGTAATTTTAGAAAGCCAACTCATTATGAATTGGTTCTAGTTTTTAATTCAAAAGGAGAAAACCAACTTACAAGAATAATTCTTTGTGAAAAAATGTACTTGCTAAAAACAATTTTTTCTAAAAATTCCTTTGCTAGATACCATTCACCAAAATCTTAAAAAAATCTTTGCTTTTCCATTTTTCATAAAAAATTCAGACAATAACATTGATAATATGTTTTTGTAAAATTAAATTTTCTATTAAAAGTCAGTTTTCCTTAAACATATATTTCAATTACATAATTAATCTTCTATAGATATCACTGCCTTCTTTTGGTATGGCTAAAATAGTTAACTAGATAGCATAGCTGTTTTCAGAAGCTCCAATATTGGATATTAATCAGTTTTGTCATTTCACAGGAAAGCAATTTTCCTCCAGATACAACATTCTATACCAGCATAAGCTGGTTAACTTCTGAAGCTGATTGAATGGTAAAGAATACCTGTGATCCAGATCTAAATAAGATAATATGATTACATACTACCAGGGCTATATAACATGCTATTCTCATGTGTGCTGGTGTCAAAACAAGTTAGCTTTCCTCATGGATTTTTAATATATTTCAGTCAGAGAAAATAGTTTGTACAATAAATATCACAATTTCTTGTCTCAGTTTTATAGTATATGCTCTTAGACTAACTAAGAAAAGATAACTTAGACAAACTTTCTAGAGGACAGATTTTCATTGTGGAGTTAAGGAAATCAATTCAAAAAGAGCAAGTGACAATGACAAGCTGCTGACTGAGATCTAATTTGACTAAGAAACAAACTGTTATCAAACTATTCTTAAGGTGCAGCTGAACTGGTTCCTTCCTAGTTATTTTTTCTAAATTTACAGTGACAGGAAAGCATGCCTCAAAGGCTGGAGTAGTCTATTATTCTTTGTGACTTCCTCCAAGCAAGAGTATCAGGATCACTTGCTATAATAAAATGCTAGGAATAAAAGGCAAATAATGAAGATTTCATGACAGCACTTGATAGGTTTGCTGAATGTTGCAGATATGTAGACTTCAAAAGAAAACTAATAAGAGAAAAAATAGTCACATATATAAAAGGAGCCACATATAAAAGGAGCCCACTTCTGGGAAGAGACACTGTCACTCAGATTCAAGAGCAGGTAATGTTACTTATGATTCCAAAAGCAGAAGTCCTGTATCAGGTGGCCTCAATACATGGAAGATGAGCCAAACAGAGCTGAAATAGCAACATGAGCATTCTCATAAAACAAAAATAGTGCTCAGGTAAGGACAGGGAGAACAATATCTCTTCACAAGAGAGAACAGTAAAGCTGTAGAGCACGGAGCACAATAACAAGCAACAGCTGGAAACTATGAATGGCATTGAGCAGGACTGATGGAACTATCATGCAATAGGTACTCTCCTAACAACATAGAAGCTGCCCAGAGAAACTGGAGATAACACTGCTGTCATCAGTGTACACTGCATGAACATTTCACAGTCCAAGGGACAACATATGTTGGAAAAACACACAGTGGTGTTCAGTGTTGACCTGAACAGACTACATCTTGCATCTAAAACCAACATGGGGAAACCACTGAGGTATTACCAGGAAAAAAAAAAAAAACACGGAAAAGAAAAAAAAAAACCCTAAATTAATTCAAGACAATATTTATGTAAAGTAAGACAGCTGTGAAAGTCAGGTATAATACTATATGGGCTCAGAGAAACTATACTGGACATTTGTATATAATTCCAAATATAAGTAGATTTTTTTCAGGTATTTTCATTAAGAAACAAGGATTGATGGTATATCATTAGGTTCTAGACATATTGAAGAAGCCTGGTTCACCTTCATGGTAAAATATGACTTGGCAGAGGGTGTTTAAACAATTCACCTGAGGATAAGCACTGCTTAGGCTAAGTACGAAAAAGACTTAATCAGCACCTCAAGGTGCACTCTGTTATCTGCATCTGGGAAATTAAAAAAAATCAAAGAGGTTGATAATATGAAATTAGATATCACTTAGTGGAGTGGGAGTAGATTTAATAAGTGCTATGATAACAACAGCCTTCACCCTCTCTTGTCCAAGTCATGTCTTCTGGGAGCAGGGCTGACATGGTTGCACAGCTCCTGCATTCACATACAGGCTGCACTGTGCCACCAAAACACAATGTTTATGGCAACAGCAAAACGTTTCCTATTTTATATGTACGGAAAAATACTTGTGCATAGGCAAAAACAAATGCTTTCTACAGCTAATTAAACAGCAATTCTGGTATCAGATATCAAAGTATCCTCATGACAAAAACTGAGAGCAGGCTATGGAACACTCTTGTAACAGCACTAACCAAGTTTGGAAGATAGTGCTCCAATGAAGAAATATTTTCAAAAGTTAAATAGGTCTCATCGTTACATTATTGACTTTTTTGCTAATGCAGTCGAAGGTGTGGAGACTGTAATGGATAATTGAGTGTAACTTGTTAATTTTTCCAAAGACTATACTTACCATATGAGTAGACAAGGGGTAGGCAATTTAGGAAGTATGTATGTAATCAAAAATATAGAAAGAGCTAACAGAAGTGTAATAATATCTGTATTATTTTAGTGTTAATACATCAGTGATATTCAAATATCCATTAAAATAGCCTTTTTTGGGGGGGGGGGGGGGGAATTTTTCCTAAAAAAAATTTAA